>JAODAL010048808.1:0-28685 GCA_025379985.1 Phyllomedusa bahiana | reverse complement strand
CGCCAGCGGTCCGAAAAAAAAAGAACTGTTCATTTTTCCCGGTTTTTGGGCGGAAGTGAACATGGGGGGAAGAGGGGGGGCTTGAATCCGAAAATCGCAGACAAAGCCCCCTCCTGTGTGCCAAAAAAGACCAAAAAACCAGTTGGGTTTTTTCTGACCGATGTTTGGTCATGTAAACGCACCCCATAGTCTTTTTGCTGGGGGGAAATGGAAAGGAAATTAAAAATGAGAAAAGAATAGAGACCGAGTCCCTTTGCGTGGGTTTTCAAATAATGTGCTGTCTGAAGAAAGGTTATTGTGATGTGTATAGATGGTCAAGAGATGGAAAGCTTCCGGCAACCGATGGCACCTCTCCTCTGGGGCATTCTTAGTCAGACATCCATGGTTATCAACTAGAACTCTTTTTACCTGTAGAGAAGATTTTTGAAAAGAAGCCACAAGACAGAACTTTCTCAAGTTGTTTCCACTGAACTTAGAGAAGAGTCATCTATTAGGAAGTAAGGTCTTGAAGGTAAACCAACATAGAGAAAGATAATAGAATATTACAGAGGGATTTACAGAAGTTGGAGGCTTGGGTGAAGTAACGATAAATGAAGTGTCACGTGAATAAATTAAAGATCAGGAACTTGGGCCAAGGAAACAAACTGTACAATTTTGTAATAATAAGTCTGATACTGGGTAAAACTATGACTGAAAAAAGACTTGGGATATTAGTGGACAATAGTCTTAAATTCAGGGACCAATGCCAGACAGCTACTGCCAAGGCAAATAAAACCATTGGTTTCATTAAAAGAGGCCTCATCGTTTTGTCGCTCTACAAATCACTGGTGAGGCCACGTGGAATATTGTATACAGTTTTGGGCACTGAAGGACACAGCTGTTTTAGAGCAGGTGCCGAACACGTAAACCAATTTCGTCAAGGGAATGGGACGTTTGCAGAACCAAGCAGGTTATCAAATTTGGGATTATTTAGCTTGGAAAAAAAATGGCTCAGGGGCGATTTAATTACCATGTACACATGTGTAAAAGGACAGTGCACAGATCTCGAGTGATCTTTTTATCCCTTGGCCTGTAACCATGACAAGAGGGGTCCTCTATGTCTAGAGAAATATAAAAGAGGAAGAGAAAACACCAAGCGTTCATATACGGTGATTGGGCAATGCTTATGTGCTCACCGTGTAATGTTGTGCTGTTTACAGGAGGCACAATACTCTGTCTCACTAATTGCCAGATAAAATAAACTAATATTGTATATAAAAAACAAACCTTCCCAAAAATCGGAATTATATAGAAATCCTATTATGCCAGAAAAAAATAATTCCTTATTAAAACTTAACTTTTATTAACAATATTTCTAAATATCAAGACGCACATGGAGGACAACATTCCAAAAAATACAAAAGATCACTACTCGTCACCCTAATTAATTCAAAGTGTTATACCCTTCGCGGAGTAACCGCCCCGATAAGAGCGACCCCACAGGGATATCCCTATTCTCCTGAACAATCTCAAAAAGGGACACACAGGTTATCGATATAGACTGTCTCCAAAGTATATGTACCGAAAAATGGAGTAGTTACCTTATCTGCGAAGGAACTTCAAATTACAAACAAGTATATATCTATATACAAGAGACCTATCACATAGGTGATACCAAGTCACCCCCAAAAATTTTTTCTTACTGTCCAAAATAAATTATCAAGTAGGTATTAATTAGTCACGAACATACTTTCCCCAAACGCGTTTCGTTCTAAAAATGACTATCAGTGGGGCCAAAAAAGTATCAATTTTTTACAGACAAAAACTCATTTCCCTTAATTTTTATGATTTTTTATACTATAGCCAGGGTTATAAAAATTATTTTTATAGCCAAGGTTAATAATCCAAAACTCTCATTCTTTCTTATATCCTCTTTCCCTTAATAAGTGCCCTAATATTTTACATTTGACATTTTGGCCTTTTTATTTGCGTTAGTAAGTGGGGGTTTTTATTTTAAATGACTAAATTTTTTCATCAAATACCCAATCATAGGAAGCCGCAAAAGAAATCTGTTCGTTCGACCATATGGCGAACGGGTTTAAAACATATACCCCCTGATCCCCACTTAAAAATCATTTTTTTCAATCTCCTCTTCTGCTCGGGTTTTACCAGTCAAAACCCTTTTAATTGTTACATTCCGTTTTTCCCCTTTATGTTTTTTACGTATAGTCTTTCATGGGTGGTCTCCTTTCTCCTTTTTCCCCATGTGTCCCATCCCTTTTTGAAATGTGGTTTGTTTTCTGGTACATAAGAGGGGCAGGAGCCTGGCTTTTAGATCACACCCCTTTATTGACAGTTGCTAAATTGCCGAATTTGATAGGGACGTCACCTTTTTTCCCTAAAAATTTTTTGAAATAGTACAAATTGGGAAAATTTTGCTTTCCCATTTTTTAAAAAACCGCTGGGTTGTTTCCCCGCAGGTTTCTTGGAAACTGGTCGAAAAAATGGGGTTTTAAAACCCCGTCGGTTTAGAGATTCGGCATTTCCCAAAATTTTGAATGATCCCACAGATCTGATACGTTTTCATTTTTTTCCCCCAATACCCGTCAACCCTCCCCCATTTTAGGAATACCTCAAATTTTTTTGGGCACCACAACCCACTTGTCTTCCTCCCAGATTTAAATAGCCCCTTTTGAGAGAAGGTTGGGGTATACCCTTGCTCCAAATCTTTTCCCGGGGTTTTTAGCCGCATTTTAAAGGACTGCAACTCTCTGTACTTAGCTGTTAATATCCTCCGGGCTGAGGTGTATGTTGGGGAAAGCGGCTTTTTTTTTGTTTATGGGGGGTGGTAAACCCCATAGCAGCTAGTTATCTTTTTCCATTCCACCCTCCATAGATTTCAAGGGCTATAATCCCCATTCAGTACCTTGAGAAAGTACGGCCCCCTTAACTTTTCTACCTTTCCCACGTTTAGAGGTCCGTCTGAATCCCTGGAAAACCCATTTTAGCGGGCAAACATGTGGGGGCCCAAAAAGGACATTTTAAATTGTGATTTCCCACCTCTGTTAGAAGTCACCTGTGCAAGGGTTGTCCATGATTGGGGAGACCCCCAAGATGGGATTTGGGCCCTTTTGGAGTAGTATTTTTGCTATAGTAAAAGGGGGCTCTCCTGTTAATATTGGACTCCCCCAACTGATAATAAAAAGGGGAGTTTTTCCCTTCTTCCAGAAGCAAAAGGGTTAAAAATGGGGTTAAAATCAGTTTTTTTAAATATTTGTATAGAGGTTAAAAATTTTAATAAAAAAATTTACGTTTTATGTTTTAAATAAGAATTTATAGAGTTTAAGTTTGCCTACGGAAAAATAGTAAATATAGTGATCAAAAGTCACCTTTCCTTGCGGTTTCCCCCAATTTTTGGAAAATAGTACCCTTTGGAGGGTTGTTCCCCAACAAAAAACTGTCTCATATGGGGGTTAAATAATTTAAGCCACACCCCACTTGTTATCGAAAATACCCAAACCCGGCCCATCACCAGATCCAGCACATCCCTTTACTAGGAGAAATTACCTTTTATTTGGCCATATTAAAAAGTAAATTCCATATTGATATTTTTCACAAACATCACTTTTTCAACTGCCCCCCTCTAGGAACTCGATTTCCCGAAATCTACATCCATGGGTGGTAATCCAACATGGTGCCGCCAGTTTCTGCAACGCCATTGCGCATGCGCCTTATCGGCATCTAGCATTGCGTTCCAGAAATTTAAAAGCAAATCCTGCGAGTCTACACCACCACCGCCCGGCGTTGCCTGTCAATCATGAAATGCATAATATTTTTGGGTTTGTAAAATTTTTACGGTTTTCGGGTTTTTGCAGGAAGTAATATAGGGATTATTTTTTCTTTTTACGGGGAGACCTTTCCTATGTACATTAAGATTTGAAAAAGGGATGCAGTCATTGGATGTAAATTTTTGGGATATAAGTTAAAGGTTTGAAAATCCCCCATTTTTTGGACCCCACTGATAGTCTTTTTTGAGGAAAAAAAACTCGTTTGGAAAGTATGTTCGTGACTAATTAATCCCTACTTGATAATTTATTTTGGACAGTAAAAAATTTTTTTGGGGGGGTGTTTAGGTATCCCCTAGGGGAAAAGTCTCTTTTTAAATAAAAATTCTTGTTTGTAATTTGAAGTTCTTCCAAAGGGGTTTAAACTACTCCATTTTTCGGGTACATATACTTTGGGAGACAGTCTAAAAACGATAACCCTGGTGTCTTTTTGAGATTTTTTTCGGAGAATAAGAACCCGTTGGGGTCGTTTCTTATGGGGGCCCTTTACTCCGCAAGGATAACACTTGAATTAATTAGGGGACAAAGAAATGACTTTTTTATTTTTGGGAATGGTTTTTTCCTCTATGTGTGTTTTAAAATTTTTAGAAAATTGTTAAAAAAAGTTAAGTTTTAAAAAGGAATTATTTTTTGGCATAAAAGATATCCGGAAAAAATTCACGGGGTTTGGGTTTTTGAGACTAAAAGCACAAAAACTGCATGGATAAAAAATAGATACTTTATTTTTAACTATGGGAAACAGTATGAAAAGGTCCAGGTTAAAACTCACTTTGTTCCCCCTGAAAAAAAATATTGGCCCTTTCATTTATTGGCTCTAAAAAATTAAGGGGGCCTAGATTTTTTTAAGGGCTCTTTGGTTGCTATGAGAAAAAAGGGTGAATTTTAAAAACTGATAGTTTTTCATACATGTGGCCCTATGAGTTTCGTGTCTGTGACAGAAACTTCATCAAGTTTCAGATGCAAGGGGATCCAATGAGAGAGTAGGTCCTCCTACAAGTCCAGGGTGGAAAGCCCATCTCCTTTCTGCTCTACGGATTCCCTCAGTGATTTCTAAGTAACTGAACAGTTTAGAAAGCAAGATGGAGGAAAAAGGCTCTAAAAAAAGGGGCGGGAAAAGGCTTATTACTATTCACCCCCCCAAATTTGTGTATACATAATGATGCGTTTATGCAGAATACTGGAAGCTTTCTCACTTTCCCTTAAAACCCCTGCGGATGAACCCCCCCGGAGCAATAGGGGGCCCAAAGGGATTAAAAGACCCAAATTTTCGGGGCTGTATTTTCCGTAATGGGGCTGTTTCAAAAAAGAAAGAAAAAAAGATATCTACAAATCTTCCAAATGTCTTTGACCGAGGGGGGGGAAAAATGTAGAAAAAAAATAAACCACAAAAAAAGAAATAAGTTTGTAAAAAAAGCCCAAATCAAACTTTTGTCCCACCCTGAAAAACTCAAAACTTCTAAAAAAAAGTGACACCATTTAAAAAAAAAATTTTGTGACTTTTTTTTGAAAAAATTAAAAAAAATGAAAAAGATTTTTTCTTTTTCCTCATAACAAAAATTTTTTAAAAACTAATAGTAAAACCTACAAACTATGAAAAATCGGGGAAAAAATTAGAAATAACCCCGACGAGAAAAAAGCATATAGCATCAACCCCCGAGACCCAAAAAAAAAAAAAATAAAACCTGGTCAGAGAGGGGTAAATGGCCCCGGGAGGAATGGGTTAAAAAATCCATGATTATCATGTCATTACCTGGAATATAGGGGCCTAACCTCCTCTTTAATCCTTTTAGAATCCTTATTTTGACATCCCTGTATGATCCATGTTCTTTACATATTCCCACCCCCCTGGAGAAAAAAGGCGCAAAGCCTGAACCTTTAGGGAACCCGCACAAAACAAAAATACAGTCTTACCCAGACCCCCCCAGTGGTGTTACTGTATAATGCCCCCCATTCCCAGCAGCATCAACCCCCTCCCGTCAGCATCAATGTCTTCTGGTGAGTTCTAGATCTTCTGTCATTTATTTTCCTCCTGTATCGGGGAGTAGGTGGGGGCCCCAGTTTGGGGGTTCTTATACCCGGGGCCAGGAAAACTCATTTAAGGCTTTCCCGTGTGTAAACCGTTCATGGGGAATAAATTAATAAATATCACTACAAAAAATTTCCAAGCCCCCTCCCCCCCTCCATCATTATCGTTATTACCCTAGAAAAGAAAGATTAATGTGACACATCAGAGCCCCTCCCCTCTCCATATATATCTGTTTTTACCAAGATAAAAAATGATGTAAAGTGACATCAGAGCCCTCTCCCCCCCCCCATTTATATCATTGTTATTACCAAGATAAAAGTGTAATGTGAATCAAGCCCCCTCCCCTCTCCAGTCTATCATTAAATTTCATAGATAAAAATATGTTTAAAGTGAGTCATCAGAGCCCCCCCCCCTCTCCAGCATATATCGTTATTATAAGATAAAAGATGTAATGTGACATCATCAGAATCTCTTTCCTCCCAGAAAACTGGAAGATTTTTCTAGGGGGGATTTAAAAAAATCTCTCCCTCGTCCTTGTCTCTATTCATCCTTGACGAGTCAATCAGGAAATTACATAAGAAAAACAATAAAAAGGGCCTATTTTGTAGAACCTAAATGGAAGTTAGACAATTAAAAACCCAACAAAAACTTTTTATAGGGAAACGCTCCATGTTGAGGTCACAGAACAAGTATCCCCACATGAGCGTTTCCCCCTCACGACAACAGTAGGGTTACCAGTATTATGGCCCGTGATCGCTGTAACCATCACAATCGCAGTGGTTAATAACTTATAAACGGGGGGTTTACCCCCAAAACCAATTGTTGTTTTCAACTAACCAAAGACTTAAGGACTTTATTGTCACAAACCAAGAGTTGTACTCATTTCAGTCCCGCCCTCGACTTTAGAATAATTTAGCCAGTCTACAAATTTTAACTTTTTTTGTGTCTGGTTTGTGAATGGGTGCATTAAACTAATTTTGGACTTCTGAATTCAGTGGCGAAATCAGATTCTACCACGTCACATTTAATAGATACACCGCAGTTATAGTTATCAAAGACAATAACGACATATTGATGACATTAACCATTTCTTTCAGCTATTAGAAGGAATAATGAAGCTCAGACAGGAAATAATATGTTACATACCGTATTAACTAAACTATGAACTCTTACAAACCAAAGAGAACCTCAGTAGCGATTACTGATGCCGGTCTATATAAAAAGTTCCATTGTGAACTTTTAGGGCCAGTTCACACAGCTTATTGCTGATGTAATTGCAGGGACGGATTTCGCCCCGCAATTACGCCGGCTGCCGTGCAGTGGGGGCGGGGCGTGGGGCTGCAGTTCGCCGGCCCCATAAACATTCATTATTCACGGCGCATACACGCCGTAAATAATTGACATGTCACTTTCTCCCCGCCGCGAATACGCCGAGCGGGGAGAGGAGACGGAATCCATCGTTCTCTATGAGAACTGTGGATTACCATAATGACTGGGACGGATTTCAGCCGTATTGCAGCGCAATATGGTGCGCAATACAGCTGAAATCTGTCCCAGAATAAACCGTGTAAACGAGCCCTTAGAGGATTGAACCACATACAAAAAAATCTGATTTATTTAGGAACATGTTCCAGCGCCATAGAGGTGTGACGATACAATTTTCATTTTTAACTATAAGTTAAAGTTTATTCCATGTTAGAGACAAAAAACGAGTCCCAAAAACTAAAGCGTAGGCGTTTTAGGCTGCACAGGCCCTTAATCATAGCAATTATTAAGGGCTCATGTGGCCTAAAACGCGTAAGCGTTATTCTGTTGGACTCTGTTTTTTGTCTCTGACATGGAATAAAGTATATTTAACCTTGGCGGACACTAGACACATCTTTTCTTTCAACCGATAATGCTGTTGTCTCTACAAGTCCATGCATCCGCTGGTCTGGGGAGCTTGTATGTTTCATTCAATTTTCTATGAGTTAAAGTTTAACTTTTATCGTACAACTAAGAGCCGACCAGCTCAAAATGTATCAGGGATAAACACTTTCACTTACTGACAGTTTTAACTATTAAAGGGGTTGTCTCACTACACTGATTCATCTCACCTCAGTCCTCTTTTCTTGGTTTCATTTTGAATTCAGGGGTGTGTTTACTGGCTTCTAATAGGCTGCAGTAGAAGCCAGGTCTGTAGCTATAGCAACCAGAGCTGCAGGGCCCATCAGGGGAGGATTTTAAACAGGTCTGAAGCTTTAAGCGACCTGAGGAGCTGATGTAGCCCATACAAGAGGGGATATCTAGATTAGGTAGGACCACTATTAATGGACATATATTGCAAAGTGACTTGCTTTTGCAAGATCTTTAACATAATAAGGCAATCCCTGTAGTGAGACAACACCTTTAATAAACGTTTAATAACAAAGATTGGACCCTCAGCACCACTGACCGCCAATTGTTAAATGCTTTATGCTTAATTTCATATACACCAATGACTGCCAATACTGGGTCGGTCCCCATTTCTCCCCCATTCCAAGAGACCAGAATCACTTCCATGTCTGTCAGTCTGTAACTAACCAGAGCCCGTGAGGGACAAGTATGGAGCCATGTAATAAGGACACACGTACCTCCACCTGCAGAGCTGTGACTGCTGTGTACTGCCAGGACCTGGGAGGAGTCATGTGACTGCTGTGTGCTGCCAGGACCTGTGATGATGTCACATTGAGGGAGGCGTCACATACATGACTGCTGTGTGCTGCCAGGACCTGTGATGATGTCACATTGAGGGAGGAGTCACATACATGACTGCTGTGTGCTGCTAGGACCTGTGATGATGTCACATGGAGGGGAGGAGTCATGTATTAGGATCAGGATGTTTGCAGCCACATTCATGCACAAACCAAATCCCATTTATATGAATTAGTGACACCGCCCTCTGGACCCAAAGGGGTTGCCCCTTCCCCTTTCCTCGTATGTTTCCCTTGGGGGGCACATCCTATGCAATTTGGGCAGCGTGGTTGGGGGGAGGGTTGTTACAGCACAGGAGACCCCGGGGAGGACCGGTGACAAAGCACTATGTGGAGGTGAGCACAGGGAGGGAAAGTTTAGTTGTGGGGGCAGCAGGTGTAGTAGGAGAGGAAACCAGGGGGTGATGGGGGGGACTGGGGGAGGGATCGGTAAAGGGGGTTTTTTCACTCTCCCTTTTTTAAAGGGGCCAATAGGGCGGCGGCGTACTCTTTTCAGGGGGCCCAATCAAAAAAGGGGCCCACGTTTTGTTTAAAAAAAGGAGTAGTAAGGGTGGGGGCCCCCTTTGATTTTGGGTGCATGGGGCCCTGAAGGGTTAATAGATGGCGATGGCGCCCCGCTCCTTTTCCTTTTAAAACTGTGGGGGAGGAGGTTGGTGCAAAGGTTTCATTTATTAGACCTTTGGTTGTTCAAATGGTGTGGGGGGGAGCGGGGGGTGGGGACCTCGCGGCCTATTGACTTGCTTTAAAAGCGGCAGATACCCCGAGGGTTTTAATCCACATGTAACTTTTTCCCCCCTTTTTGGGGTGTTTGCCAGAGCAGGAGGGGAAAGGGAGACGTAATCCTTTAGTTCTCTATGGAATGTGGTTTAAAAGGAAGGGATGGGAATTTTTTCAGCCCGTTTTTTTCCGCACTTGGGGCGCGTAAATTAGGGAAACCAAAAATACGGCCCATTTTAAACCGTGTAAACCCCAGGGTTTTAGCTGCGGGCCAAAATTTTAAACACCTTTCTTTTAAAGTACGTCCAAATTAAACCCCGGCCTTTTGGAGGGCCAAAAAATAGGGCTCTCATTTTTTTTTCCCCCCTTCCCTTTTGGGAAAGCCTTAAATGGTTTTTTTTTCCCCTACATAGGAACTAAAAGGGCTTTTTTTTTGCGGGACGATGTTTTTCTTATTCCATAGATTTCCCGGGAAAAACCGAAAAAAAATTTTAAGGGGGGGCAAAATTTTAAAAAATTTACTTGTCGGGTTTGGGGAGTTTTTTTTTTTTACATTTTCAGTATAAATAAAGATTTCTGTATTCAAAGGTTGTAGCATCGGCAATACCAAAAAAGTAGGGTTTTGTTATGTTTTGATACCAAAAAAATTCCAAACATTTTTTATTTTTAAAATTTTTTTGGCCCGCGGGCATCTTGTGCAGCTTTGTTTTTTGTAAAAAAACCTGGGATGTCAGTAAGGCGGCTTTTTTTTGGCTGAAGTGAAACTTTTTTTTTTAGCGTGTAAGTGAAAAATTTTTTTGATATTTTTTTCCAATCTTTATAGGATGTAAAATGACCAAAAAACTACAATTTTACCGTTTGGAGTTTTTTTTCTTCTCCAGTGTTCAGCGTAGGGGATAGATGTTATATTTTAATAGATCAGAATTTTTCGGACGCGACGATACCTAATATGAGGAACCCTTTTATTATTTTTTTTTTCCTTGTAAAATAGCGAAAAGGGGGGAAATTGAACTTTTAATTATTATTTTTTTTTTACACTTTACATTTTTTTTTCCCAGCTGCCATATTTGTGTTGTAACCCTGCGATTTTTGCCATGATGCCCTGATCCGTGAGGAACGGTGAGTCTAAAGCCCTTTTTTACACGGTTTAAAAGGGCCGTATTTCGGTCCGTAATTTTGGCCCAAGTGGCCCTTACAGTCCGAAAAAGGCCCCATTATTCGGTAATTAAAGGTTTCTAGAGAAATATGGATTAGTTTTTTTCCCCCCCCGGCGAAGTCGCCCGGGGGGGGGAGATTTAAATTTACTGTCCCTTTTGCGGGATACGCGCCGTAGCATGATTTTTTATGGCCCGGGAAGTGCCGGCCCCCCGCTCACTCCCCCGCCCCGCCCCGTCCCCGGCCCGACACGGGTAATTGCGGGGGCGTAATTATTTTCCCAATTAAAGGGGGGTGAACTGCCCAAGGGGTTAAACGCGCTGTATGCCCGGGGTTAGCTGCAGTTAGCCCCAACACCGGCGGGAAATGGTAGCAGGTCATCCGTTACGGCATCGGACGTTTTGGATACAACCCATTTCGGTAAGGGTTAAGTTGATCAACGTTCCACCCGGTTTCCCTGAGAAAAGTCCTCTGTTTTTTCTCCCCACATGAAAATTCCAGGGCAAAAACTACAGCCCTTAAATCCCTTGCACTTTCCAAAAAAATTCTCCGGAGGTTTATGGGAGGTCAAAAAAAGGGTCTGGGGAGAGGCCCCCCCAAATCTTTATTAGTAGAAAACCCTTGGGTAAGGGGAAAAAGGAAAAGGCCCTTGCCTTCTAGAAAAATTCTTTCCAGATGTGAGCACTCACCACAGTACAAGATTTTTGGGAAAAAGGTAGGATGCCCCGTCCTTAGATGTGTGGGTTTTTGCTGGAAATGTATCCTCCCTTCCTTTTCCCCAGGCAAGTTTCCAACAAAGAGATGAAGGGAAATTTCGGTTTTGCAGTTTTTCATCATTTTTCAAAAACTGTTTTTAAAAAATGCCCTTAAAAGACCGTGCGGGGGAGGGGGGGCCCCAACAGGGGGAGTGATTCTGGGGGCCCTCCCGGTGGAGTTAAAGTTTTAGGGGAAACCTCAGCTACTGTAAAGGGACCTGTATTGCCTTCTATATTTCTGCCTTTTAAATTTTTTCTCTCTTTCTTGCTTCTTCGGGAGGAAAATACGCGTTTGAAAAAAAAACCCTGGTCTCCCAATGCCCAAGGGGCACATCGGAGGTTTGGCTTGTTCCCCTGTGGGCCAGTCCGAGTGTCTAGGGAAGGCAGAATTTTTGGGATTTATTTTTATTTTAAAAAATTTTTTCCCGTGATGGGACGGAATGCGCAGTCTTTGGAGAATTCCTGGTAAAAAAAAAAATAAATTTTCAAAAAAACCAAAAAAAAATAAAAAAAAAAAAAAACTTAAAAAAAATTTAAAAACCTCCATTTTTAGGCGTTGCCCCCTTTCAAAATTTTAACCCAAAAAATGCTTAGCGTATGATTTCTTTCCTGTTTTGCCGGTAGCGGCTTTGGGGTTTTAAGGCAGCAAACTCCCGGGCCCATTTTTAAGCAAGGGGGTGGGGGAGCAGCGCCGCCCCGATGCTTTTTAATTTCCTTAGGCAAGATGAAGGGGAAAAAAACGGTGCTAAAATCCGGGACACAGGGGTTTGAGATGCGGGGAAGGCCCCCGATCGGTGAACCCGGGCCCCAGTGGGAACCCTTGTAAAGGGTTTTCCATGTTTTCGTTTTTTCCCCATTTTCCGGCCCCATGCGGGAAAGTGGGGAAAACCGCCTTTTTTCCACACCCAAATGCATTGTTGCAAAATGCATTGGTTGTAAAAAATCTTTGGGCCCCCCCTAGTGTGGCGCCCTAGGGGGGCCTCAAACGAAAAGTAAAAAAAAAAACGTTTTAAAGCGTAAAAAAAAAAAAAAATTTAAAAATCACCCCTTTTTTGCCTTTTTACAAATAAAAAAATATATATTTTGGTATCACCGCCCCGAAGAGTTGATCTATTAAAAAATATAACATCATTTACCCCGTTGCTGAAACCGAAAAGAAAAAAAAAAATTCCAAAAAAAAAATTGCGTTTTTTTTGTCTTTTCACATCCCAAAAAAATTTTAAAAATATAATCAAAAGTCGAAGATTCCAAAGCTAGAAAAAAAAAGTACAGTTTGATGTTTCCATGAGGATTGGAAAACAGAATGTCTTGAGTTATTTTCTTGAAAACAAAATTTTGTTGTTGAAGATCCAAGTAGGACGAAAAATCAATGATAACCGATTGGATGAACCCTTTGTTTTATTTGATTTTTTTTAAAATTTATTTAAGATTTTTAAATGTGCTCAAAAAAAAAAGGGAAAACATTAAAATCTACCCCCTAGTTTCCAATGAAAAATATTGCAGTTGCAATTCTTTTTTCCCTTTACATGTGGATAAATATAGAAAATTTTAAAAAATTAAAATTTCAATGAAAATTAAAAATGAATCCCCCATGGAGTCTGGTTTTGGGAAAATGTTGCTCAAAAAAAGTGGGAAATCAAATTTGGGGCTGATCCAACTTCACTGGAAATGCCTTAAGAACAAGGCAATGGGTCGTAGTGTGTGTGGCCTCCCTGCCCCGTAGAACCCCCTATGTCCGGTCCGCCGTTAGGGCAGTCAACAGTACGCTTACGGGCTGGGCGTTGTGAAGCCGGGGGGGTGCTGGGGCCCGGGGCCCCCGGCGGCCCGCCCCTTGCTTCACAGAGTTATCATAAGTATGCATTTTCCTTGCCGCGCATCAATCATATAAAGGGCGCTTGCGCTCCCCGGTACATACTTGGAGGCTGTGCGATGGAGTGACTCATTGGCCACCGGGAAAAATAATTAGATACGGGGGCCCCCAAATTAAAAGGGGGGGGCCCGAAACTAAAAGGGGGGGCCTGAATCTAAAGGAGGGGGCCGAATCTAAAAGGGGGGGGCCTGAAACTAAGGAGGGGGGCCCGAAACTAAAGGAGGTTCCCTAAAAATAAAGGAGGGGCCCCCAATTTAAAAGGGGGGGCCCTGAATCAAAGGAGGGGCCCTGAATCTAAAGGGGCCCTGAATCTAAAAGGGGGGTTTGAAAAATAAAGGAGGGGTAAAAAATAAAGGAGGGGGGCCCAAAACTAAAGGAGGGGGGGTTTTGTAACTAAAGGAGGGGCCCTGAATCTAAAGGGGGGGCCCCTAAATTTTAAAGGAGGGGCCTAAAAACAAAAGGAGAGGGCCTAAAATAAAGGAGGGGCCCTCGGGGCGTCCCGGACATCGGGGAAAGTGGGACTCACTGTCTTTGAGCTCCTGAATACCGCCCCATTGGGGCTCTGCCAAAAGCTATGGGGAAAACAGCTAAAAAAGAAAGGTCTGAGGTCCTCTACCCAACCCTCGTCGCCCCCAAGGGACATTGGAGCATTCTTTACCCGGTCCCGCCGCAAACCCGCTCGGACACCGCGGGGCGTGGGACAGGCAGGATGGTGGCGGCTTCCTGCCCACAATCCCGCCTGCAGACTCCCCGTCCAGCCTAAGTCGCGGAGCGGATCACCGGAGAGCGGGTAGCCAAAAGCCCTTACCTTCCCCACAGCTCGGATCGGCATCCCCTCTACAGTGGTGGGGCCGGTTACGAAGAAAAGGGATCACCGAGGGGCGGGAAGATGGTGGCTCAGCTTCCTCCTTGCTCCCAGAGGCCGTAACTTCCTGCTATCTCCCAGCGGCGCCCAAAAACCACCGCCCAGCGCTCTACACCCCCGCAGGAAAACGTGACTCCCCGATGCCCGGGCCCGGCGGGTAAGGAGTACCCCCGCACTGGAGTCCACGCCGCAGCCTCCCGGGAATCCCCAGAGGGAGCTATGACACGGGCCGCAGCCCCGCCGCAAGATGCATCAAGGGGACATTTGACCTACCCACAGCCCCTTTTCCTTTTGGACCCCCCAGTATTTTGGGCCCAAGGGGCTTTTGAACAACACAACCACCACCCCCTTTCCCCCAGGGGACCTGCACAATTTTGATCCTATTTGAAGGGGTCCAGACCCCCGGGCACCATCCCCAGGGTGTACCTCCCAGCAGAATGCAACAAGCCCTGGGCCTGCGCAGGCCCCACATCACTTTTTCTTAAACCCCTGTCCCCACTTTCGCCTTCGAAATCGGGGCATCCCCCTTTTTTCCCCCAATTTGAGAGGCCCTCCCTCAGTGGCCCAGGGCTCCCCTGGGGTGCCCCCACAAGCACGTGTGGAGCCCCAGTGGGGCGAACATTCTCCTCCCATCATATTGAGGGAACTCCCCCAGCCGACATAAGGCCCCCTCTTCCACCGCTGCCTGTGCCTTAGGACGAACTCCAGACCATCTGGAACGTTCCCCAGCTGCACCTCACCGGCTTTCCTCCTCCCGGGCCCAACCAAGGCCAGACGAAGCTCAGGGTACTACTGGACTTCCGCACACACCCCGAGGACGACAAACAATTCTCTATTGACCTACACAGTGTTACTCATTTTCTGCCATCTAAGTTGACCTTCCGTTTTGCCAAGCATATCATTAAAAAATGCAGCGGGGTTTTTTCCTTTTTCGTTTCTGAACTCATTTCTTTAAATCCAAAAGTGACTCTTGGGTAACCCCAGCATTTACCCATTGTTGTCCAGGCTTTTAGTCTTCCACTCTCAACTTTTTCTCAAATCTTGGCTAAGAAACATATCGATGATCTTGAGAACGGGAGTAGAGCAAAAAAAAATCGAATTCGTGGCCCCCTGAGCCCGTTATGCTAATGAATCTATCCCGTTCAAAACCATTTCTGACCCGCTCTAAAGAGCCCATTGTTCCCACAGGGCGCTCCGACCCCTTGGGGTTGGTCCAAGAAAAACCCCGGGATGTATCTGTCGGATATTTTTTATCGTAAAGGACGACATTTTACGCTGTGCCCGTCAGAGGCAGAATGTCCTCTATAAGGATATCCCTATCTTGCTGCTACAGGACCTCTCGAGATACACCTTGGCCCAATGTGCCCCCCTTAAAAACCTTTTTGGCATCCTACGGGCACAACTCTTTATGTTGGGGATTCCCCTTTGCCCTTTTATAGTGGAAAGGGAAAAAAAAACATTCCCAAAACCCACCCGAAAAAATATCCCCTTTTCGCTTTCCCCAAAGGGCTGTATTCAAAACATGTTTCCTCCCCTTGGGCCCTTTCCCTTTGGGCCATACACCCCGACCCCCCTTTTAGAGAAAACAAGACCTCAAGGCCCTTTCCCCAGCGGGGAAATAGACGTGACGTCACCGACTTATTTTCCAAATGCCCCCAAGCCACCCTTTGGGCTGCTGTGATCCGGAATTTGGAGTATCCTTTGGTCTGTTTATGACATGTGCCCCTTTCTTGGTCGCACAGCTGAAAGTGAGATAGGGGCTGATTGTTTGTTGTCCTCCTTTAACGCAATGCCTAGTCCCTTTCCCAGGAATAGGACCCTGGTAGCTGTGATATATATGTGTTCTTCATGTTTACATGGGCCAGCCGCTTTGTATTTTTATTTTCACTTTTCTCTTATAGTGTAGGTGTGGTGGAGCTCAGGTGTTTCATGTGTTTATCTTTTGCATCGCTTTTTTCTTCCACCCCGTAGGGGAAAGTCCCGTACAGGCCCCCTCTAGGCCCTAGGGACGTTTTACTCCCTTTCAGTCGACAATTTAGTTTTCCAGCCCAGGCTTCCGTTTCCCTTGCCTGCTTCCTGGTTGTTTAGGTGTGTGTGTGCTTGCTGTGTGTGAGTGCTACCTTTCCCTTCTCCCACCTTGTCTCATTGCCCCTCGGTTCCATCTCCCTCCCCATTTACCTTCTGTACATCAAATATGGCGGAACTATCCTTCGCTTCCTTTAATGCTCAGGGCCTCAACATCCCCAGTAAAAGATCCCAGATACTCTATCACTTCCACAAGCAGAGAGTTAAAATCGTTTGTTTTCAGGAAACACACTTTAAAGAAGGGCATGCGCCCAACATACGTAATAAGTATTATACTGACTGGTACTTTGCAAACTGTCGGACTCTAGATCCAGGGGAGTGGCAGTGGCAATCCATAAATCTTTGGTGCACCAGGTTCAAGCCTGCTGGACTGATGTCAACGCGCGCTATATTATCCTGATTCTCAATGTAGGGGGACATGTCTTCACGGTTGTCAATGTCTATGCCCCAAACCAGGGACAGGCTAGCTTTTTCACCAGCTTTTTCACCTCAGAAATTTTATCTGTTATCTCATGTCTTCTCAGTGGGAAAGTCCTGGCCCTGATGGGTTGTCAGATAAATTCTATAAGACTTTCTGCGAGGAGTTAACTCCTCTATTAACGCAGGCCTTTAATCACGTTTCCTCGGACAGTCCGTTTCCCACCCACATGACATTGGCCCATATTGCTCTTATACCCAAGCCAGACAGAGACCCTTCCCTTTGCAGTAGTTATAGGCCAATCTCGCCATTGAACGTAGACCTCAAGATATACGCTAAGCTACTGGCGAACTGACTAAATTCGGTGCTGCCGGATCTTATATACCCTGACCAGGTGGGCTTTGTAACGGGAAGGGAGGCCCGCGACAACACTGTGAAAACTCTGGATATAGTTCATTATGCGCAATCTCGGAAATCCCCTTAATGGTCCTCTCCCTGGATGCCGAAAAGGCTTTTGATAGAATTTCCTGGCCGGCCCTGATTTCTACCCTTCGGAATCTGGGGATGGGACCCATCTTTATTTCAAAGATACTAGCCCTCTACCACACCCCCACTGCTAAGTTAAAGATTAATGGAACCCTCTCAGATTCGTTTTCAATAAAGAATGGAACGCGACAAGGATGCCCCTTATCTCCTCTTTTGTACGTCATGGTGATGGAAAACTTACTTTCCGCGATACATAACAACCAGGACATAACAGGAATCCGTATTGCAGGAACTGAGCACAAGTGCTCGGCCTTTGCGGATGATCTCCTGGTATATCTGACTAACCCAGTCACATCACTCCCACCCCTCATGTCTACACTTCGCTCCTTTGGTATTTGGTCCAATTTTAAAATTAATACGTCCAGGTCCGAGGCGTTGAGCGTAGACCTCCCTTCTTCTGTCCTCCAGCAGCTCAAATCTGGTTATTCCTTCATGTGGTCATCTAGAGGACTGTCCTATCTGTGGATCATTATCCCGACTGCCCTGTTGGACATTCTCTCTCTCTCAATTTCGAATCAACACTCTTGGATATCACTCGGGACCTCACCTTATGGCCCAAGCAATATTTATAACATTTTAAAGATGGCAATTCTGCCCCGTATACTTTATTTGTTGCAGGCAATCCCTAACTATATTACAAATTCTTTCTGGCATAGGGTACAACACCTTTTCATCTAATTTGTCTGGCCCTCTACACGCCCTAGACTTTCCTATTTGGTACTGACCAGACACAAAACTTTAGGCGGATTGGGATTACCAGACTGCAGGAAATATTATTTATCATCGGCGTATGCGCGACCGCTGGACATAATGTGCCAGGACAATAAAAAGATCTGGACGCGTATAGCGCATGGTGTGTCCTCCCTGTCTATTGCCTCGCTCCCTTGGATCTGGACCCCTGCCCTAGAGAACCGGTATCACTTCTCATACACGGTCAAGCATACCCTAGCTTCAGTTTGCTTGCATAAAACGTACCAGATTTTGATTGATAGTTTGGAACCTCTTATGCCAATTTCGGATAATCCCTCTTTTCCACCAGGCCTGGGCCCGTGTCCCTTTTTTGGGGGATCTAAATTAATGCCCTTACGCCTTGGCCAAATGATAGGGGGGTAGGCTTCTTCCACTCTCAGGCCTGACAATTGGCACTACTGCTCGAGCCTCGTCAGCTTTTCAATATGTCCAGTTACAACATTTTATTTCCTCTCTAGGTAACACATTTAATACCCAACGTCCTCTCACCAGGTTTTAGCAAATGAGTCTTGCACATTCACCCCCACGACATTTTATTTCCATGCTTTATTGGGAGCTCTCCGCTCATGATCAGTTGGAACTCCCTCCCTATTGTGCTGCCTGGGAGAAAGACCTGGGCAAGCAGTTTTCTCCTGCACAATGGCATAAGTGTTTTAGCCTTACCCATAAAGCTACCGTAGCAACGAAGGCCCAAGACACGGGCTTCAAAATCCTGACCCGTTGGTATAGGGTCCCCCACCTGATCCATAAATGGTACCCACAAGTTCCCGACGCCTATTGCCGTTGTGGATCCTCTAGAGGAACCTTGCTCCATTATGGTGGGAATGCCCTTCTCTGTCAAACGTTTGGAATACAATTATATGCTACCATTAGGAAAATTTCAGGCATAACTATCCCAAAGACCCCTGAAGCAGCCCTGTTTATGGTGGACATTGGAGTCTCCACATATAAAAAATCCCTTCTCTGGCATTTACTGCAGGCGGCAAAAACAGTTATTCCTAGGCGATGGAAATCGCCAGACCCACCCTCCTTTGAGGACTGGTTTATGGAGGTCTCTCATGTTTACCATATGGAGAAGCTTTTGGTTACCTTGGAAGATCAGGCCCAGCAACTGGTCAGGATATGGGCACCTTGGCTCCAATTAAAAAATAATCCTGCCTTCAATTAGGGCCCTGACATTATTTCCTTACCCCCTTCCAGCCCCTTGTTATGCCTGCCCCCCTCGTCCCCTTTTTTTTTTTTTTTTCTTTTCCGTTCCGTTCTCCTTCCTGTGTGTGTGGGCGAGTGTGTGCATTATTGTGTTGTCTGTCTTGTTGGCTCGTTTGACGACTGTAACGCCTATGTCAGTTTTATGCCTCCACTTGGGATTGCCAAAATCCCTCTCACACAAAAGCCGTATGATAGGTTTCATCTACTTTCTTTTCTCTGGTTTTGAACGTATATTGGAGTTGTTGCTTCTCTTGGTTGCGTTTCCATCACATGCTTCTTGTTATATTGGAATTTGTAATTGACACTTTTTGTCTTCTACTTATGACGACAATGAAATACTGGTACATTACCTTCTGTTAATCTAATGCCGGGTCTCGTAACCATTTGTTAATGTCATTGACATTGTACTCTTATTGTAACAAGCTTGTCGCTATTGCGCTTACTGTTCTCTTATCTATATACGTTTTGTTCTGTTCTATGTTGCAATAAACTTTGTTTAAAAATAAAAAAAAAACTAAAGGAGGGGCCCTGAAACTAAAGGAGGGGCCCTAAAGCTAAAGGAGGGGGCCTTAAAGCTAAAGGAAGGGGCCCTAAAACTAAAGGAGGGGGCCTAGGCTACAGGGGGCTCCTATTCTACCTACAGGGGTCCCTAGCTACCTACATTGGGCCCTAAGCTACCTAGCTACCGCCCAGGGTCCCCATTTTACCTACATACCGGCTGGGGGGCCTGAATGTACCTGCTTACATACTGGGAGGCCATAATTACCGTGGGTAATTATTACCATTTGGGCACTTATAGAGGGGGACTTTGTACATGGGGGGAGGGGGCACTCAGTGTGGATAATGATATTGTGAGGAGTCTCAGGTGTTTGTGTTGTAAATTCTACAGGGACAAGTGGTAGATGGGAGAAGTCATCATGGAGGTCTGGACCGAATAGAGAAGAAAAGAGAAAGTGCAAGACTCATCAGACAAAATGTCACCTGTGAGGCCCTGAATGTAAGTAAACTGTTTGAAAAGCACCTGTGTACCTGGTATCTACCACTTTAGGGTCACTGTATGGAGGAAAAATTAGTCTTGGTGCAATGGTTTATAATCAGTAACAGTATGATGGTATTATTCAGTATTGTAATTAGAGATGGGCGAATTTCTCAAAAATTCGATTCAGTGACTTTGCCGAATTTTCCGACAAAATTCATTTCGGTCCGAATTGCTTCGGGACGAATCGCGTTTAAAAAACAGCTATTTCCAGGCTGCACAGAGCCTGCAGGGTGCTGTAGAACATTGTGCCATGTTTTAAAATGCAGAGGGAGCTTGGTTTGGTCTTCATACAATGTTTTGTTTTAGTATGACACGCTTATGACTGCCGCCGCTCTTGAATCACTTCACTATAAAATTCCCTGGGCAACTTCCCGGGCAAAACTGACAATAACTGAAGCGGGAATGTAGCCTGAAAAGTATGCCGCGAAAAGCTGGAAAAAAAACAAGTGAGAGCTCAGGTGGCAACTTTCAGTGACTGGAGGTGACGGCAGCAGCCACACCCAGCAGCTTTGAGGTCAGAGAGTTGGCACAATGACATTCTGGAGGGTGGCAAAAACAGGAGTAGGCCACAGAGTGGCACAAAGACAGAGTGGGGAAGGGCAAAGGCAGCAGCCCACAGCAGCAGCATGAGGTTCAGACAGTGGCACAATGACATTCTGGAGGTGGCAAAAACAGAGTAGGTCAGAGAGTGGCAAAAATGACAGAGTGGGGGAGGTGGGTGGCAATACCAGTTCCAGGTAAAGATGGTGGTAGGCAGATGGAAAAAACTGGCAGCAGATGTGTGGTATCAGGCGGGTGGCGGCATCAAAAATAGTGGCTGAGGCAGGTAGTTTAAAACCAGACTCATTTCTCACAGTTTGGGTGAGGCGTTCATGGCTGATGTAGTCTGACGCCTAAGGCATTGGTGTGGAAATCCGGCCGATCCAACGCCTGATTCATTTGACAAAGGTCAGTCGTTCCACATTTACCGTGGACAAGTGGGTTCTCCTTGGGGTAACAATGGCCCCCGTTTGCACTGAACCCACGCTCTGATGCCACACTACGGGCCCAGGCAGGACAGCTTCTCCATTTTGCAAACTCTGCAAGTTGCGGCCCACACACATCCAGTTTGGCTGCCCAGTAGTCCAGCGGACCTTCTAACTGGGGTGGCAGAGTGCTTTCTGGACGAGAGATGATTGCAAAGAGAAACAGCTCCCTTCTGCAAGGTGGTGGAGCCTTGACTGACTGCAATGGCATGCGTGCCACTGGGGCGCTTGCTGCTGTTGCTGCGGGCAGCTGGATGGCCCCACCACAGATGAGCCACGCTTCCCCCAGGCCACCGGATGGTGATGCTGCTTGTGTTGACACAGGGCCGTGGGTCCCAAACGTTGGCTCCCTGGCCACGCTTCACTTTCTGCCCACAGGATTCTACAATATAGCAATATTCGGCTCCTCCGGTGTCTTAGCAAAGAAACTGCCACACCGCAGGTAGTGGATTTTTACCGCCAACGCTGCGCCCTGAGTGACTATTTACACCGCTGCCTCGCTGAGCCCTGTGCTGCTACTTTCTTGGACCTGCGAAGCGGGTTTTCTCCCCCATGGCCCCCTTGGCTACTGACCCCCACACTGCTGCTACCCTGCTGACTCACTGCCACACAACCCACTTGCTGCCTGCGCCGCTGCCTGACGCGCAAGCTGGCACCCTCTTTTCCTGACGATGATGAAGCCCTTGCTTCACCCGGCTCCCAAGTGCGGTCGGCTACATCATCATGGATTTGTGTTTCATCGTCACTGCTGTCCTCATCACCGGTCTTGGTATGCAGAGGCTGACCCCTGTCCTCCTCATCCTTGCTGTATAGTGGCACTGAGCCCAGACCACATAGTAGATTTCTGGCTGAGGGAACTGGATGGGACAGAGGCGGGTTGAGGACAGGTGAGGGCCAAATGACACGCTCCTGGGCCATGCCAACTAAGGGTTGTGTCTGACGTTTTCCCACCGACTCTTGGCTGGGGTTGTCAGATATCATCTGGGAGGAAGTGGAAAGACCTAGTCAACCAAACAAGAACCATTGGGTTGCTGAACAACACATGGCTGCTAGATGACAGCGGCAGTTGTGGCCTCACGAGTGACCCCTGCTGCGACGTCCCCTTGGGTGTGCTGCGACCTGGGCCCTGCTCCCGGAATGTTTGTGCCACTGCCACTCGCAGGTGAAGAGTCTGCCACCTCTCTGTTTTTGATGGAAGATATCTGTATATGATAAATAAAACCCCTGTATTTGACTCCAAAATGAACCCACTAACAAGCTTGGGTAACCTTGGATATAAGTTGCGCTCCACAAATGGGCAGGAAAAAAATTTACTTGTATGTGCTTTTTAAAAACACTGTTTTTTTACTGAATATAAAAGCACAAACAGGTTATTTAACCTTCGGATATGAATTATGCTACAGAAAAAAAATATTCTTTGGCGGTGAAAAAGAACGTTTCTTTTACTAAGTACAACTGAAGAAAAATACTTAGTTAACCCTTGGATGTAAATAGCGCAACAGACATATGCTGCAACAATTCCCAGTTTTGTAGTGTGTTTTAAAATGGCTGTTATTTTACGGTACAAAACAACAGAAAAACTTGTAATTAACCTTTGGTTAAAGAATTATGCTACAGGCAAATTGCTTCTTTGGCCCGGTGAAAAAGAACGTTTTCTTTTAGTGACCACAGCAGCAGAAAAAACGCTTAATTAACCCCTGGATTTTAAATTGCGCAAAAAAGAAATGAGCAACCAAAAATTACAGCTTTTGTAGCATGTTAAAATGGCGTGTATATTACGATACACAACAACAGAAAAACTTGTAATTAACCTTCGGTTATGAATTATGCTACAGGCAAAATTGCTTCTTTGGCGGTGAAAAAGAACGTTTCTTTAGTGACCACAACAGCAGAAAAACGCTTAATTAACCCCTGGATCTAAATTGTGCAAAAGAAATGAGCAACCAAAAATTAAGTGGTACTTGGATTGTAAAAACGCTGTTTCTTTAAATTAAAATGTGTATGCAGCTGCATTGGACGCACACTGGACTTCAGTTCCAATACTCCACAAAATCAGAATTAGAACGTAAGAGAAGCAGTCTCTAAGACAAGCTGTGACACCCCCCAAAAAATCACTGTATAAAAGTGAGTTCTTTAGTATGAGCCATCATAAGCAGCTGCAGCAGCACCTTCCCTACACAGTACAGTGAGAGCGGTATGAGCTCCCAGCGTCGCGCCCGGACTTATATATATATATTATATATATATATATATATATAGTGCGGTGATGTCACAGAATCCCGCCGGTCTCTGATTGGCTTCATCTCTGCACATGTCATATAGGCCACGCCTTTCTGTTATGGTGGAGATATGTGGTGATGATGTGGCGGTATTATTAGGTGCTTGTATATTGTTGTTTTTTGGTGATATTGGTCTTGGTTTACTGGTTTAGTCAATAACACTATGGTTGTGCCAGTCAGTATATAGTAGTGATAGGTGGCGGTATTATTTAATATTTGTATATTGTTGCTTGGCAATATTGGTCTGGGTATACTGGTTCGGTTAGTAACATCATAGTGATGGTATTTGCTGGACCTTTTATATGATACAGTTAGACTGTACCTTGTATAATCCAGCAAGAACTAAATCCAAAAACAATGGTACAGTTGCGTTTTTTTTTTCTTGTGAACCCAGAAACAATTTTTTCTTTTTCCAGGGTGGTGATGGTTTTGGGCTGGGAGATGGGTGGGGCATAGCGGGGAGTTGAGACGGCCAGAGGGCAGAGCCAGGGATGAAGTGGAGGAGGGCAGACGCTCCAGTTGTATGGGGCCCCAGAATTTCTGATGGCGGCCCTGCCAACATCGCCTGGGCATGCTCCTGAGGAGGGGGCGGATGTTCTTCAGATGGATCTCCTCCCAGACCGGGATTAAAGCATCACTTATCTCCTAGACACGCTGTGTGTGGATGGAACGAGACCTGATGCCCCAGATGTGCTCAATTGGATTCAGGTCTGGGGTATGGGCAGGCAAGTCTATGGCATCAATGCCTTCATCATGCAGGAACTGCTGCCACACTTCAGCCACATGGAGCCTAGCATTATCATGCATCAGAAGGAACCCAGGGCCCACTGCATCTGCCTATGGTCTCACAATGGGTCTGAGGATCTCATCCTGGAACCTAATGGCAGACAGGGTACCTCTGGCAGTACATGGAGGGCTGTGCAGCCTTCGAAAGAAATGCCTCCTGCCATCATACTGACCCAATGCCAAGCCAGTCATGCTGGAGCATGTTACAGGCAGCAGAACGTTCACCACAGCATCTCCAGACTCAGTGTGAACCTGCCCTCATTCGAGAATCACAGGCCGCCAATGTTGAAGTTGCAAATCTTGCCAATCCCCTGCACAGTGTTGGGCACTGCCCTCCTACCACCCTCATGGGGTCTGTTTGAGCAGACACATGGATATCAGTGGCTGCTGGAAGTCATTTTGCGGCCTCTGGCACTGCTCCTTCTGAGATAGAGAGAGGACATGATGTCAGAGACAGCGAACAGACAGTCAGAGGTGTTTTGTAGCAGGGCAGAAGTGATGACACATGCAGAGGTGTATAACTGAGTGTCATCAGTGTGGAGATGGTACTGAAAGCTAAACCTGCTGATGGTTTGTCCAATATGGGCTGTGTTGAGTGAAAAGAGGAGAGGAACTAAAAACAATTCCTAAAGAACCCCAACAGCAAGTGGAAGAGGAGAGGAAATAGAACCTGCAAATGAGACACTGAAGGAGAGGTCAGAGAGGTAGGATGAGAACCATAAGAGAGCGTTGTTCTTGAGGTCAATAGCGCTGAGCTTGTTGAGGAGAAGGTGGTGATCTACAGTGCAAATGCAGCAGAAAGATCCAGAAAAATCAACTAGTTACCCTGAGATTTCGCTGTCAAGAGATCATTTGAAACTTTAGCTAGAGCAGTTTCTGTGGAGTGTAAAGTGAATAAAACTGATTGTAGAGGGTCTAGAAGAGAGTTAGCAGAGAGATAGCGGATTAGGTGAGCCTAGACCTAGATGAAGGGCAAGTTAGATACTGGTTGGTAATTAGACATGCAGGATGGGTCCAAAGGTGTGTTTAAAGGAGGATGGAAAGATCCCAGTGGAAAGAGAGAGGTTGAAATTTGCAGTTAGGTGAGAGAGAACAGCTGGAGAAATGGATTGGACGAGGCAGGAGGGAATGGGGTCAGTAGATCAGGTAGTGGGGCGTGAAGACAAGAGAAGCCTGGATATTTCTTTTGTCATTGGGTTAAGATCTCATAGTAGACCAGCGGACGTGCGGTGGAGGTGGGGGGAAGCGGATAGATATTACTTGGGGACAGAGATATGATGTTTGCCAGATACTGTCGATTTTCTTTTTGAAGTCTTTTTGACGCCTGGTTTTCAGCACAGAGATCAGAGTGGGCCTGAGCTTTAGGCCTGAGGAGGGAATGGAAGGTATCAGTCATTTGAGGCTTTTGTGTACTGTTAAGATCAGGGAGGTGAAATATTCTTGTTTAGCGCAGTGAAGGGCAGTGTGGTAAGTCCTTAGCATGAATTTGTAGTGGACTGCAGTGGACTTGTAGTGGAGTCTGAAGATAGTTTTGACCTTCTGAACACCTGAATTATTGCTGCAGAAAGCGAGTTTTAGGTGTGTGACAAAGCTGCTGGAATATAACTGTAGTGGCGCGGTATCTGTATAATCTGTCAAGAAAACTAATTAAAAGGGGGTGTCTCACTACAAAGATTAGCTTTCAAAATGTAGGGAACAGTAAGTGAAGATTTTTTTCCAAATATATTGCTTTGTTTATTTTGCCTAGTTGAGAAGATCATTGTGGTTTTATCTGCTTTGAATGCACACAGATTTCTCTAGGTTACTGACCTGCTCTCTCTGCTCTTTGTCTTATTTGATAGCAGGGAGTTGGCACACATCACAACAGCTTGAGAGCCTGAGCCTATTATCTGATCTAACAAAGGAGACTCATTTTGTTTTCTTTAGCTCTGGAGCTCTCTGCACTTTAGATAAACATCTAAAGAACTGATATGTTAAACACTGCTATAGAGTCACCCACAGCCTTACCAGGAAGAGACTGAAAGCACGAATGAAAGCTGCTTTAGGCTCTGTGAAACAGCGTGGTGAGAAAACCCCTTTAAGAAATAAAAGAAAATGGTTACTTGCTTGCATGAGGATTTTTATGATTTTCTTTAATATAAAACTCTTATTGAGAAATTTTTCATTGCAATCGAAAGGAAAAGACAACAATTTAAATTCTTTCTTATAGGCCTTATTACACATGACATCCATTGTACATGGCCATTCTCTCTGAGATCATAAGCAGATTAAGAAAAGGACATTAAAGAGTAACTGAAAGCTTTAGGAAATACAGACAAAGCTCAAAGAGGAAGAGAAAAAAAAACACAAAATAACAAATGGTAAATGTTGACAACCCCATAATCCGTACCAACAACACAGGAACTACCTAACACATAATGCCAACCCCCCGTTTTTGGGGGGGGGGTCCCCCCTATTTGGGGGGGTGCCTACTCGGCCCGCCCCGTTCCCACAGGCGGGTGAACGGGCGCTGCCCTGCTTCCCCGCCCCGGAAAAACCCCCCTGTCAGGGAGGGGGGGCAAAGGATCGCCCCTCCTTTTCCCCCGTTGTCCGGCGCCGCGTGCGCCTTTCACACAGCCCGCGGCACAGAGAAGTGACGCGCGGCTGCACCCACTTCCCCCTTTACACGTTGAGGGGATCGTCCGAGCGGGCCCCCTCTGCGGAGCCTGGTCAGGAAAGTGGATTTTTTTTATTTTTATTAGTTTTGGGGGGCACTGTCGGTACAATGGGGGGGGGGGTTCAAACCTGGCTACAATGGGGGGCATCTACCTGGCAACAATGGGGGGTCACCCTAGCTACAATGGGGGCAATACCTGGCACAGAGGGGGCACTACCTGGCTAACAATGGGGGCACTACCTGGCAACAGCGGGGGCACTACCTGGCTAACAAGGGGGGCACTACCTGGCTACAATGGGGGGCACTACCTGGCTAACAATGGGGGCACTACCTGGCAACAGAGAGGGCACTACCTGGCTAACAATGGGGGCACTACCTGGCTAACAATGGGGGCACTACCTGGCTACAATGGGGGGCACTACCTGGCTAAAATGGGGGGCACTACCTGGCAACAATGGAGGCACTACCTGGCTACAATGGGGGGCACTACCTGGCTACAATGGGGGGTCTACCTGGCTAACGATGGGGGCACTACCTGGCTAACAATGGGGGCACTACCTGGCTACTAAGAGGGGGCACTACCTGGAAAAAACAATGGGGGCATCTACCTGGCAACAGAGGGGGCACTACTGGAAAGCAATGGGGGCATCTACCTGGCCAACAGAGGGGGCACTACCTGGCCAACAGAGGGGGCACTAACATGGCAAACAATGGGGGCATCTACCTGGCTAACAAAGGGGGGGCATCTACCTGGCTACAAATTTTGGCTCTACCTGGCTACAGAGAGGGCTCTATTTGGCTAAAAGGGGCATCTACCTGCCTGTAAGGGCACTACCTGGCTATAAGGGCATCTACCTGGCTTTCTTCCAAAGCCGTTATGCAGTTGGGTTGGAGTGGTGTGGCTTTTTGAAGGGGCGTGGCATACTGTCAAGATGGGCGTGGTCATGCAAATTTTTCCCACGGCGCGCTACACTCGCCCCGCCCTCTATTGTCTCCTGCTTTTTCATTTTCAAAAGTTGGCAACTATGCCTAACATCAGAGGGGACTTGTGTTGTCATAAAAAATTACCCAATTTCTGAGATCCGATATACTTCTATGCCATATGGTCAATAAATAGTAGGCACATATGATGAGTGACAGCAAGCTCCTCCATTCTTTGGCCCGGACCCGAAATAGCCCCGATCCTGGCAGGTAAATTACCTAGATGCCATGATCTGTTACTGGAGCATCCAAGAGATTATAGAGGAGGGGGTGTCCCCTTCCTCCTCTCCAGTCTACCATTTTAATGCACATGCTCTAACCTGCCTGATGCAGGATGTAACTAAAGAGCAGTAATTGTACATTATTCTTTAATAAATTAGTATTAAAGAGCAGTGTACAATGGTTTGCACCCACTACTGGTCAAATATCTTAAGACTAAAAAGTACTAATAGAAAAAAAAATGAAAACAGTTTTAAAAATATAAAGAACACATTATAAAAATATAGAAAACCCCCTTTTCTAATTTTAACAAATAACAGAATTGCTAACTCTATATTTATAAAAGTCCAGTCTACTAAAGTATAACATTTTTCCTGCATGATGAACGACATAAACAATAAAATAAAATACCAGAATTATTTATTGGCCATATCGCCTCCAAAAATATTTGGAATAAAAACGTTAAAACTTGCATGTATCTTAACCCCTTACCGCCGGAGCTAGTTTTGGCCTCTCTGACAGAGCCCCATTTTTTAAATCTGTCGTGTCACTTTATGTGAGAATAACTTTTTGACACTTTAACCTATCCATGTGATTCAGAGATTGTTTTCTCGTGACACATTGTCTTTAAGATAGTAAAAAATTTTGGTCCAAAAAAATTATTGTTTATTTTGAAAAAATATAAATTTTATCGTGAAAAATGTAAAAATTTACCCAAATTTTAAACTTAAAAATTTCTGATTAAGAC
>JAODAL010048807.1:0-28686 GCA_025379985.1 Phyllomedusa bahiana | reverse complement strand
GGGTGCTGTAAACGTTGTGCCATGCTTAATATTGCAGAGGGAGCTTGGTTTGGTCTCCATACAATGTTGTGTTTTAGTATGACACGCAGATGAGTGCCGCCACTCTTAGAATCGCTTCACTATAAAATTCCCTGGGCACTTAAGAGGGCAAAACTGAAAGCTGGAAAAAAACAAGCTGAGAGCTCAGGGTGCAACATTAGTGACAGAGTGTGGAGGTGATGGTGGCAGCCACAGCAGCAGCATGAGGTCAGCGAGTGCCACAATGACATTCTGGAGGTGGCAAAACAGTAATAGGCCACAGAGTGGCACAATGACAGAGAGTGGAGGTCACGACAGCAGCCACAGCAGCAGCATGAGGTCAGGCAGTGGCACAATGACATTCGGGAAAGGGGGCCCAAAACAGGAGTAGGCCACAGAGTGGGCACAATGACCACGTGTGGGAGGTCACGACAGCAGCAGCATGAGGTCAGGCAGTGGCACAATGACGTTTCTGGAGGGGGCCCTTAAAACAGAAGTAGGCCACAGAGTGGCACAATGACACAGTGTGGAGGGCACGGCAGCAGCAGCATGAGGTCAGTCAGTGACACAATCACATTCTAGAGGTGACAAAAACAGGAGTAGGCCACAGAGTGGCACAATGACACATTTGTGGAGGTCACGACAGCAGCAGAAATGAGGTCAGGCAGTGGCACAATGACATTCTGGTGGTGGCAAAAACAGGAGTAGGCCACAGAGTGGCACAATGACACAGTGTGGAGGGCATGGCAGCAGCAGCATGAGGTCTGTCAGTGACATAATCACATTCTGGAGGTGGCAAAAACAGGAGTAGGCCACAGAGTGGAACAATGACAGAGTGGAGGCGACGGTGGCAGCAGCATGAGGTCAGGCAGTGGCACAATGATATTCTGGAGGTGGCAAAACAGTAGTAGGCCACAGAGTGGCACAATGACACAGTGTGGAGGGCACGGCAGCAGCAGCATGAGGTCAGTCAGTGACACAATCACATTCTGGAGGTGACAAAAACAGGAGTAGGCCACAGAGTGGCACAAGGGACAGGGGTGGAGGTCACGCCAGCAGAAAGCATGAGGTCAGGCAGTGGCACAATGACATTCTGGTGGTGGAAAAAAAACAGGAGTAGGCACAGAGTGGCAAAAATGACACAGGGGTGGAGGGCACGGCAGCAGCAGCATGAGGTCTGTCAGTGACATAATCACATTCTGGAGGGTGGAAAAAAACAGGATAGGCCACAGAGTGGCATAATGACAGAGTGGAGGCGACGGTGGCAGCAGCATGAGGTCAGGCAGTGGCACAATGACTTTCTGGAGGTGGCAAAACAGTAGTAGGCCACAGAGTGGCACAATGAAACAGTTGTGGATGTCACGACAGCACAGCACATGAGCTTCAGGCAGTGGCACAATGCATTCTAGAGGGGGCAAAACAGTAGCAGGCCAGAGAGTGGCACAATAAACAGGGGTGGAGGTGACGGTGGCAGCGCATGAGGTCAGGCAGTGGCACAATGACATTCTGGAGGTGGCAAAAAACAGGAGTAGGCCACAGAGTGGCACAATGACACAGTGTGGAGGGGCACGGGCAGCAGAAAGCATGAGGTCAGTCAGTGACACAATCACATTCTGGAGGTGGCAAAAACAGGAGTAGGCCACAGAGTGGCACAGTGACAGAGAGTGGAGGTGACAGCGTCAGGAGCAACAGCATGAGGTCAGAGAGTGGCACAATGACACAGTGTGTAGGTGACCGCAGCAGCAACAACAGCAGCAGCAGCATGAGGACAGGAGTGGCACAATGCCCACAGTGTGGATGTCAACGGCACCAGCAACAGCAGCTGCAGCATGAGGTCAGAGAGGGGCACAATGACAGAGTGTGGAGGTGGGTGGCAATACCAGTCCCTGGTAAAGATGGTCGGTGGCAGATGGAGAAACTGGCAGCAGATGTGTGGCATCAGGCGGGTGGCGGCATCAGAATAGTGGCTTGAGGCAGGTAGTTTGAACCCAGACCATTTCTCACAGTTTGGGTGAGGCGTCATGGCTGATGTAGTCTGAGCCTAAGGCATTGGGGGTGTGGAAATCCTGACCGACCCACGCCTGATTCATCTTGACAAAGGTCAGTGGTTCACATTTCCCGTGGACAAGTGGGTTCTCCTTGGGGGTAACGATGGCCCCCGCCGCACTGAACACCCCTCTGAGCCACACTACTGGCCGGGCAGGACAGCTTCTCCACTGCAAACGCGGCAAGTTGCGGCCACACATCCATTTTTGCTGCCCAGTAGTCCAGCGGATCTTCTAACTGGGGTGGCAGAGTGCTGTCCAAGTAGGCCACCACCTGTTGGTTCAGGGACTGCTCCAGGTCCTGCTGCTGCTGCTGCTGGCAACTGCCCTCCTCACTAGGGGTAAAGGAAGCTGCTCATGAGTGACTCCAGACTTGGGTTTTGCAACTGATGGAGCTGGTACTGCTTCTACCCCCCACCTTCCCCAGCAGCCCGGCGGCAGTAGTACGTAAAGCGCGGGAGGAACCCCCGGTCAGACCGGCCCGAGGAGGGACGATGCCGCACATAGGCAGCGGCCAACTGACTACAGAGGATTTCCCTGTAGTATTTGAGTTTGTCCTCCCTCTCAATAGCGGGAAAAAAAAGGGCCCTCCATTTTGGACCGGTAGCGAGGGTCCAATAGGGTGGAGAGCCAGAATTTCATCCCTCGCCGGATGCTGACTTTTCGGCTGTCACTAGCCAGGCAATTCAGCATCCCTGCGGGCCATCTGCACAAGTGACTCCGAGGGGCTACCTGCCTCCATCTCCACTGTATACTGCCACGGTGCTTGCGGGTCATCTGCCTCACTTCCTCATCTCCATCTACCTCCTCCAGCTGCTCACTGCTCCTCATCTCTTGTCACCTGGGTAGCAAATCCACTCATTTCACCCAGACAATGCTTCTGCTCCAATGTCCTCCTCCTCCTCCTCCATTTCAGTCCCCAGCGGACTCTGTGGCCGCGAGATTTGTAGTCCCCAGATCTCCAGTCCTTGCCCAGACAGATTTTTAAAGCATTGTTCCAGGACATGAAGCAGTGGAATGACGTTATTCATCCGAAAGTCCTGGCGACTAAACAAATAACGTGGCCTCTCGAATGGCCTCAACAAACGGCAGGTTCACGCATGAGCTGCCAACTGGCTGACATAAAATTTACACAGGGGAGTACTCCTGTCCCCCTGGATCATCAAAAAAATAGTTAATGGCCTTTCTCTGTTCATACAGTCGGTCCAACATGTGTAGGCTGGAATTCCAACGGGTGGAAACATCGCATATCAGAGTGTGTTGGGAGAGGCCGTTCTGCCGATTCAATTCGACGAGGGTGTTCCTGACCTTTGTAGGAATGGATGAAGTGCATGCACAGTTTCCTGGCTATTTTCAGAATCTTCTGAAGATCGGTGGAAGACTTCAGGAACCTTTTCACAACCAAATTGAACACATGCGCCTGCAGGGCGCATGGACCACCCCTCCTTGGTGCAGCGGCGGACACCATGTTCCTCCAATTGTCCTCCCCCATGGTTCCCGATTTGCAGTTGGTGCGGAGAAAGCCACACATCGATTTCTTTGCTGCAGGGACGCGGAGCAGTTCCCCCCCTGTGTGACTTCGTTTGCCGAGGCAAGCCAGGTGTAGAACTGAGTGGGCACCGCTGTGCCCTACACATGTGGTATGATGGAGCATTTTCTTGTGGAGGCTGAGATGATGGTGGTGGTGGGGAGGAGGAGGCGGACATTGGCGCAGGAGCCGCAGTTTGACAACGTGGAGGAGAAAGCGGCGTCTCCTGTCCAAGTTGTTGGTGTGCCTGGCAGGAAGCATATTCACCCAGTGGGCCGTAAAGGACATGTACTGGCCTGACCGTAGTTACAGCTCCAGACATCCGCGCTGCCGTGCACCCTTTGGGAAAAAACCGATAAGCTCAAGGACTGGCCCACTTTCTGTTCTACATATTTATGAAATGCTGGTACTGTCTTTTTGGAAAAGAAATTACGGCTTGGAACTCTCCCTCTCAGCTCGGCAAAAAGCCATTAGTTCTCTGAATGGTGCAGAGTTCACCATTTGGAAAGGGAGGGACTGCAATACCAACAACTTGGACAGGAACACGGTCAGCTGCTGCACCTTAGGATGGTTGGACGCATACTGTTGTCTCTTTGCAATCGCCTCGCTGAAAGACTGCTGGAGCCATGAGTAGCGAGGAGCAGGAGCATCTGGACCGGGAGATGATGTCAAAGAGAAAGAGCTACCTTCTGCAGAGGTGGTGGAGCCTTGACTGGCTGCAATGGCATGCGTGCCACTGGCTGCTGCTGCTGCGGCGGCAGGATGGACCCCCACATCTGAGCCACATTTCTCCCAGGCCACCGGATGGTGACGCTGCATGTGTTGACGCAGGGCCGTGGTGCCAATGTTAGCTCCCCGGCCACGCTTCACTTTCTGCCCACAGATTTTTACATATACCCCTATTCGGCTCCTCCGGTGTCTTAGCAAAGAACTGCCACACCGCCGAGTAGCTGATTTTACCGCCAACGCTCCGCACTAAGTGACTACTACTGCCGCTGCTTCACTGAGCCCCTGTGCTGCTACTTTCTTGGACCTGCGAAGCGGGTTTTCTACCCCGTGGCTGTTTGGCTCCCAACCTCGCATTGCTGCTACCCTGCTGACTCACGGCCACACTACCCACTTGCTGGCTGCACCGCTGCCTGACGCGCAAGCTGACGCCCTCTTCTCCTGACGATGATGAATCCCTTGCTTCACCCAGCTCCCAAGTGCGGTTGGCTACATCATCATCAATTTGTGTTTCATCGTCACTGCTGTCCTCATCACCGGTCTTGGTATGCAGAGGCTGACCTCTCACAACATGACTTCCCATGCCACTCTCCACATCTATACTTTGCCGTCTACTGCAAGAATCAGGGGATATTGGCCCCATTTCTTCGCTGCCAAGTAGCTGCTGATTGCCCTCCTCAAATTGTTCAATCCTCGCTATATAGTGGCGCTGAGCCCAGACCACATAGTAGATCTCTGGCTGAGGGAACGGATGGGACAGACGCGGGTTGAGGAAAAGGTGAGGGCCGCTGACCCGTTCCCCGGGGCCCTGCCAATAAGGGTGTGTCTGAGGTTCCCACCGACTCTTGGCTGGGGTTTGTCAGATGTCATCTGGGAGGAAGTGGATGACCTAGTCAACCAATCAAGAATCATTGGGTTGCTGAACAACACACCGGGCTAGAATGACAGCGCAGTTGTGGCCTCACCGAGTGACCCCTGCTGCGACGTCCCCTTGCTGTGCTGCGACCTGGGCCTGCTCCAGGAATGTTTGTGCCCCTGCCACTCGCAGGTGAAGAGCCTGCCACCCCTCTGTCGACATACTGTTTGTTCTAAAATGTACAGACACTGTTTGATGAAGATATCTGTATCTGATAAATACACACCCTGTATTTGACTCCAAATGAACCCACTAACAAGCTTGGGTAACCCTGAGACATAAACTGCCCTCCACAAATGGCCAGGAAAAATTGACTTGTATGTGCCGTTTAAAAACTCTGTGTATTTTACTGAATGTAAAAGCACAAACAGGCTTAATTAACCTTCGAATATGAATTATGCTACAGAATTTCTTCTGTGGCGGTGAAAAAGAAAGTTTCTTTTACTGAGTACAACTACAGAAAAATACTTAGTTAACCCCTGGATGTAAATTGCGCAAAAGAATTGAGCAGCACAAACTAGTAGCTTTGTAGCGTGGTACGATGGCGTATTTTTTATGCTACACAAAAAAGAAGAAAAAAATTTTTAATTAACCTTCGCTTGTGAATTATCTACAGGAAAATTGTATTTTTTGGTGGTGAAAAAGACGGTTTATTTTTGTCACCAAAAGCAGAAAAAAAAACGCTTAATTAACCCCTGGGTGTAAATTGCGCAAAAGAATTGAGCAGCCATAAAACCATAGCTTGTAGCGTGTTACAATGGCGTATTTTTTACGCTACACAACAAGAGAAAAAATTGTAATTAACCTTCGCTTGTGAATTATGCTACAGGGAAAATTTTATTTTTTTTGGCGGTGAAAAAAGACGGTTTATTTTTGTCACCACAGCAGAAAAACAACGCTTAATTAACCCCTGGATGTAAATTGCGCCAAACAATTGAGCAACCACAAACTACGAGCTTTGTAGCGTGTTACAATGGCGTGTTTTTTACGCTACACAACAAGAGAAAAAATTGTAATTAACCTTCGCTTGTGAATTATGCTACAGGAAAAATTTATTTTGTGGCGGTGAAAAAGACGTTTCTTTTAGTGACCACAGCAGCAGAACAACGCTTAATTAACCCCTGGATGTAAATTGCGCAAAATAATTGAGCAGCCAAAAATGAAGTGGTATTTGTATTGTAAAAACGCTGTTTCTTTAAATGAATACAACAGGAACAGGCTTAGATCCCCCTTGGATATTTAATGTGCTGTGAGCAGATAGCATTAAAATGTATATGCAGCTGCACTGGACACACACTGGACTTCTGATCCAATACCCCTAAAAATCAGAAATAGAACGTTAAGAGAAGCAGTCTCTGAGACAAGCTTTGACACCCCCCAAAAATCGCTGTATAAAAATGAGTTCTTTAGTATCAGCTATCACAAGCAGCTGCGGCAGCACCTTCCCTAATCAGTACAGTGAGAGCGGTATGAGCTCCCAGCGTCGCGACCGGACTTATATAGTGCGGTGACGTCACAGAATCCCGCCGGTCTCTGATTGGCTTCACCTCTGCACATGTCATGCAGGCTATGCCCTTCTTCCTCCCAGAGTGCTTTGACACATGTAACGCCATGTGCTCGCAGCCATTTTATCAATCAAAAGCACACTTCGTTCACCCGAAGTCCCCCAAAGTTCGACTTCATTCCGAACCGAAGTTTTCCTGAAATTCTAAACGAATTCCACTTCGTTAGAATCAATTCGCCCATCTCTAATCCTAACCTATGCTTGCTGTCTGTTACCTATGTCGACTGATGTCCTCGTTTCTGCGTTTACCTGCACTGCTGTTACCTGTCGTTGCGCCAGTCTGCTACCTGCCTGGTTCTCTGCTACCTGTCATCGGTTGCTATCTGCATGTGACCCATCACCTCTGCCTATTCCACAGTCCTACATCCAGTACTTCGGCTGTCACTGCAAGTAGCCACGTCAGGGGTAGCGACCTAGAGGTTCTCTGCAGCTAAGTCCATCTAGCCTTGCGGCGGGCTCTGGTGAAGGCTGAAGGCACCTTAGACTCTTATCCCTGGCATAGTCTACACCATCACTCATGGTTACTCAGGGGATCCACAAAAACATTTCATAACTTTATGGGTTACAATATGGAAAATAAAAAAAGAAAACCATGTAAAAATCATAGAAATATGTTATACTCCTTACTTTTCCAGCACCTCCCTACCTGTTCCCAACCCCCTCCATAGTACCCCTAATAGTAATAATGACTCACTTGCACCCCAAACAGTAAAATAATCCCCAAAAGGCTGTGGGGATCCTGCTTGTGCACCCATGCTTAGTCTTCTTTTGTGTCCTTGTAAAGTAGGTAGTTAAATCTCCAGAATAGTAGGTAGATACACCACAAAATTAGGTCGACAGGTAGACTCCATCATTAAGTAGGTAGCTAGAGTGGTCCCCCTCCTTCCCATTATCAGCACCACGATCAGTAGTGATCACAATGCAGAAATAGTTAGTTAGCTGACACTTGATTTTTATCTAATCCAGGCCACTAATGCTGGATCACTATTATGTACATTTATAGAAAAAAGAGGGATGTTGGGAGATTTTATCAGTGTATGCACTGTATTCAGGGCCGGGACAAGGCATTTTGGTGCCCTAGGCAAGTACAGCCAATGCCCCCCCCCCCCCTCGCTCCCCAAAAAATGCCCCCCCCACTAATTCCTCTCGCCCCTGCGCCAGGTCCTGTCACTAATTTTCTGCACATTCCACATAGCTCCCGTCCATCTCCTCAGCAGTCACTGCACAATGAAAATCAGCCCTGACAAATTAGAATTTTCAAAATCGCTCCCTTTTCCATATGACAATACCCCTAAATAACAGTCATCAAATAATCCACCGATACATGGAGCAAATCTACCAGATGAATGATTGTTACTAAAAAACACTCCTACAAAACCAAGACCCAAAACTATTCCTACTTAAGGCTCAAATAATACCAGACCATGACCAAATGCGACCACCACATGTGACCATCAGCTGTACACAGGCTCTGATTACATATACCCCCGCCATACAGTGACCATATAGTGGTAGATACTAGTTGTATGTAGACGCTCTGCAGAAATATAAGTGATTACACTGCAGGTACATTTGTAAATTACAGGAGACGTGTTTTCTGATCAGGTCGTTCACTTTCCCTTTTCTTCTCCATCCGGTTCACACCTTCATGTGATTGCTCCCGGCCAATACCGTTCCTGCAGATTTGGAACAAATATCTTAGAATCCTCACATTTCCAGCAATCCTTAATTATAGGTATATAAGTCCCCTCAGTTAGAAAAGTATATAGCTATGCCCTCTTTAGTCAGGCAGGTATATGTATATTGTCCCCTTAGACAGGTAGGTATATAAATATAGGGGCACTCAGGCAGGTATATAGCTATAGGGGCTCAAGCATGTATATAGATATAGGGGCACTCTCAGGCAGGTTATATAGATATAGGGGCTCAGGCAGGTATATAGCTATAGGGGCTCAGGCATGTATATAGCTATAGGGGCTCAGGCATGTATATAGCTAGGGGCCACAGGCAAGCGAATGGGGACCACAGGCAGGCGAATGGGGACCACAGGCAGGTGTATAGGAGCCACAGGCAGGCGTATGGGGCCACAGGCAGGCGTATGGAGCCACAGGCAGGTGTATGGGGCCACAGGCAGGCGTATAGGAGCCACAGGCAGGTGTATGGGGACACAGGCAGGCGTATAGGAGCCATAGGCAGGTGTGTGGGGCCACAGGCAGGCGTATGGGGGCTCAGGCAGGCATATAGGGGCCACAAGCAGGCATATAGTGGCTACAGGCAGGCGTATAGGGGCTACAGGCAGGCGTATAGGGGCCACAGGCAGGCGGTTTTTGGGGCCAAAAGGCAGGCGTATGGGGGCCACAGACAGGCGTTTTTTTTTGGCGCCCACAGGCAGGCGTATGGGGGCCACAGGAGGCGTATGGGGCCACAGGAGGGATATGGGGCCACAGGCAGACGTATAGGGGCTACAGGAGGTATATAGGGGCTACAGGCAGTCGTATAGGGGCCAGAGGCAGGCGTGTAGGGGCCACAGGCAGGTATATAGGGGCTACAGGCAGGTATATAGGGGCTACAGGCAGGCGTATAGGGGCTACAGGCAGGTATATAGGGGCTACAGGCAAGCATATAGGGCCACAGGCAGGCGTATGGGGGCTACAGGCAGACATATAGTGGCTACAGGCAGGCATATAGGGGCCACAGACAGGCGTATAGGGGCTACAGGCAGGTATATAGGGGCTACAGGCAGGTAAAAACAGCAACATTCATACTTACCTGCTGCCCGGCCACGCGCTCCTCTTCGAGCCCGCCTCCAGCACCCGGGGCTCCTCCCGGGAGCTCCTGGGCGCCACAGCCTATGACGCGCTGTGCGCCCGAGGAGAGGCAGCGTCGCGATGACATCACATCATCGCGACGCTGCCCAGCTGAGCCGCACGGGGCCATGGTGGGTCCTCAGCGCTATGAGGACCCGGCGGTCCTGCTGTGTCGGCCCTGCGGCTTACCAGAGGATCCAGCGATCCTCCGGTGAGCGGTCCGACACTCTATGCGGAGAGGGAGCGCTTGCTCTCGGGTCCGCAGAAGCGGTCACAGAGACGCCGGCGCTTCAGGCCCCCGGCAGCGGGCCCGGAGCCCGGCCGGGGAGGTTCGGGGCCCCGCCTGCGCCCCTTAGGGATAGGCAGAGGTAGGCGCCCTAGGTGATGCCCTACTCTTTCTCACCGTCGTCCCGCCTCTGACTGTACTACAGATATGGTGTCAGTTCACAGAGGTTAATGATGGTTCTCTATGTGGAAATTTTGAAATCACAGTAATGTGCCACAGTAAACTTGCAACGAATTTTTCAGTAATGCCCAGGTGTAGCCTCAATCAAGGAACCTCCTTGTCTTCCCCTTCAGCTCACAAACAAAACATACTTGAGGTATATCTTTCAATGTGCAATGTGTCTCTTTACTTGTACATATAAACGTATGCTGTATACCATATACAGTCTATAATCATAAATAGAATCAAACAGATGGGCTTAAAATTTCCTGATGAAGGAAACTGTGTGTTCCGAAACGTCGCTCGCTTTGTAGCGTGGAGTGTGGATACAGGGGCGTAACTTTGGTTCAAAAAGTGGGGGGGACCAATTTTCTTTCTTATCCCTTATCTTCCTATCCCTCCCTCCTTCTCTCCCCCTCCCTTTCATTTCCCCCTTTCCCTTCCCTTTTCTCCCCCCCCTCTCCCTGCAGGACTTTGGCCCCCCTCTAGCCCAGCTAGGAGGTCTTGAGGAGTACTGTGAGCACCCCCAGCAGGTCTGGGCGGAGTCCTTGTGGCAAACACTTTTGGTGCAATCCGTAAGGTTATGAGTGGCTCTCTAATTATTGAAGTTTAGAGCCAGAATGGGACTAAAAAGCAGCCCTGGCAATGAAACCGAAGCAGCCCACCTATAATATTTCCCCATCTAGATGGAAATTAAAAAATATTGTGCAATGCAGCAAATTTTGCTTAACCCCTCCCATCCCCCATCATTACTCCATTAAATTTGTTATATACACAACAGAATGAGGAAAATAAAAGAACCAAATCTCACTGTTCCCCTAGGAATCACTTATGTCACATACTGTACCCCAAAATGTATTTTATTGCATTCCATACACCAGAAATGACATCACTCACTGCACCCCAGAAATTAATTATATCACTAACTGCACCTTAGAAATGAATTGCACATTGTACTCAATAAATAATATAATCCACTGTACCCCAAAAATGTATTATGTTACACACTAATCCCTAGAAATGAATTACATTACTCACTGTACTCCAGAGATTACATCTCACCATACCCCAGAGATTACATTACCCATTGTACCCCAGAGATTACATTACACACGTTATCCCAGAGATTACTACATTACACACCATACACCAGATATCACATTATCCACTGTACCCTAGAGATTACATTACACACCGCACCCCAGAGATTACTACATTAACCACTGTACCCCAGAGATTAGTTTACACACTGTACCCCAGACACCTGCATTATTCACCGTACCACAGAGACTACATTACATTATATTACACCATACCCCAAAGGTTATTGCAATGCACACTGTACCCCAGAGACTAACTACATTAAACAAGGTACCCTAGAAATTGTGTGTGTGTATATATATATACATATATTGAACACAGACGACACATTTGGGGTGGGTTTACATGACGGTTTTCGGCAATAACAGTGTCATTTATTTTTGGGAAATTCAACGCTTGCAAACGTAGGTTTCCAACGAGCAAACGCCCCAGACTACCTGAGGCAGATTTCTCCCTACTATCCTTTAGTGCATAAAACACCTTTGAAGAATAATCTGTAGGCGCTGACAGTAAACACCGAAAATACCCAAGTAAAATCAGTGTCATCTAAACAACGACACTGATTTTACATAGGGTATAATATAAATCATTTTCCTGGGTGTTTTAGAAGTATGCGCTGGCCAGTCCACACTTCTAAAATGCTGCGGGGCCGGCCCCATTCACTTTAATTTTCCCCGGAAGAAGTGACATGGCTAGACACATGGCTGTACAGTATATACACATCTCACTTATACAGTACATACCGTACTCACATGCACACACAACGCCTGGCACCATTGTCCCCTCCTTACCTGTCTCATGTATTTGTGTAGTTGGCATTTGGCAGGAGCTTCCCTTCTTCTCTGATGAGGGCTGAGCATAAGGGAAGTGGTATACGAGGGGAGGGAAAGATACAGCCCCAGATACAGAATGTGCTGAACTGTGAGCAGCGTTCTCGTTGGTGGAAAACGGGCCCCCGCTGACTCCCGCTCTACCAATCAGCGCTGTCTCTACTCTGCACTGACACTTGAGGCTGCTACCTACTCTGTCCCCCCAAAATGCACAGAAAAATTTAGGAGGCAAAGGGGTTAAACTTCTTCCTTCTGCACTCTGCTCTCCCACTTATCGTATTCTCATACTTTCAGATGGATTATTTTTTATTGAAGTGGCTAAAAAGTGGGGCGGACCAGTCCCCCCGTACCACCCTAAAGTTACACCTATGTGTGGATGCGAACCTGTCAGCTCCTTGCTGGATCTGCTATGATCTAATTTTAAGCTGAATGCAGCTAAGTATTGCCCATCTGTTTGATTCTATTTACGATTATAGACTGTATCGGGACTGTATGTTCTAGATGGTATACAGCATACGTTTATATGTACAAGTAAAGAGACACATTGCACATTGAAAGATATGCCTCAAGTATGTTTTGTTTGTCTCTATGTGGAAACTCAGACACTCAGTTTTCTAGACATGATGCTACGTGTTAGCAAAAAATGCACAATCACTTTACTGATTCACATAGCATCTCACATAAGGTACAAACATAGACTTTTAGAACTGTTATATGTTTACATGAAGTTAATGCCTTGTGTAAGCAGAATGGTTTGTGTTGTGTATATTTCCTGGCATGGTCAATAATCTAAACCAATAAAATGGAGAACATGACTGCCGACTTATTATGGCTGGATCAAATAATAATGTTCCTTTTAAGAAGCTTTCCCCTGAGAAACTCAGGATAGGTGATAACTGTCTGATCTCCAGGGAGCCACACTGTTGGGACCCCAACCAATCACAAGAACGGTGGTCTTATCCTTTCAATTTCAATGGGTTGTTGTACTAACAAGCATGCTGCAGCTCTATTCAAAGTCTATGAAACCAAAAGAGATAGCCAAGTACAGCACCATTTAAATGGGTACCATAGGACCCCTATTCTTGTCATTGTGGTGGTACCAGCAGTGATCAGACACTTATCACCTATCCTACAGGTAGGTGTTACGTGTTTTTTCTGAGAAGACCCTTTAAGGTGTTTATGACTGAGGAGTGGCTAACATATTTCACAGGTCATTGTTGACAGCAAGAAAATCTAGAAATTCCAAAGATATTACAGTTTCTACAAATCTTGTTCATACAGAATACATGGTGATATAACATTGTACACAAAGTATACTTATATTAACCTTTTTAATGCCAGTTTTTTATTTAACATTTTGCAATTTTCACAGTTTTGACATGAAGAAGTAAAACCTAAACTACAATATAAAAAAATAAACTAACTCCCATACCCATATAATTTCACTATAATACACCAGGCAGTTTAGGTCAATGCCAATTATACACACATGCACATGTATGCTAATTTGCATCAAAGTGTAATTTTCCATACAAAATGCATACAAATTTGTGGCTAATAGTGTGACCCATAGCAGAAAGTTATACGTACCACACCTCCTCATACACCTCCTTCACACATAACATGCATATGGTCTATGTATACAGTATATGCAATTTTTTATCTAAATTGCCAGAACTGGAAAAACCAAATTGCTAAAAAAAAACTGCAATGAGTGTACCACTTGAAGGGTAAGCACACTTACAAACCCTATTTTTTTTCTGGTAAAAGATAACATCGGATATGTAACTATCATGATAAAAATAAATGATGAATCAAGCATGCATTGAATCATGCATTTACATATTTTTTACATTCAAGCAAAGGTTTCAGTTTGACCACAAAGTTGAAATATTGGATCAATGTGTGTAAAGTTCATACATAATAATCATCTATTTTAACAATGGCTTGTGCTCTTTCAAATGCTAAAACAGAAAGCATGCAATATTTGGCTGTTATCCAAGATGTGTAAGGCTAGGGTTCACATGTTTATTGCCTCTTTTACATGTACACACCAGGTCACATATATGTTAAATGGATGAATCCACCAGATACCAGTTCTTTAATTTTTCATCCTCTCATTCAAACTGTAATCCTAATCAATAATCATATATCCCTAAACCTAGTACTATGGGCCACATGTATGGAAACTGTCTAGGTCTAAAACTCACTTTGTTGTCCATAGCAACAAATTAGAGCGCCCCTCTCATTTTTCTAGAGCACTAAATGAAATGAAGAAGGCACTCTGGTTGCTATGGGCAACAGAGAGAGTTTTAGACCTAGACAGTTTTCATACACGTCACCCTATGTCAGACTTCTGTTTTGCCAAGTTTTATCAATACAGGTTCTGGATACAGCTTTAAAGAAGGCCAGTCAATCAGAATATAATGCAATCTTATTTAACATAGGGATTAATCAATCAATTCTGATCAAATAATAACATATGAGTAATAGAATAAACTGGTTACAGGAAATTGCGTGATAATGTGTACAGTTTTGCTAAATATGTAGTTACAAAGATTAAATACTTTGAAAACTTCACCTGGGACTTACATCGTCTGTCCATCAATCTTCAGCCAGAGAAGCTAATGGCGAGAACAGGGAACTACAGGGACCAACACCAGTGTCAGCGTCCTCAACACTGGGTAGAAGAGCTTCTGAAGTCACCAAAGCTTCTCTGATTCTTATAAGTCTTAAACAAAAAACACTGGCAGACACAACCTACGTATTGTGTCCGCTTAGAGCACAGAGGTCTATTGTATTACCTCATCCTGTTCCATGGAGGGGCCAGCTCCCTGAGTCTAAGCTAAAGCATACAAAATCACTCCTACAAAATACGATGGGCCCTATTAGATCGTCATTTAAGCAACTGAAGTATGCAGGCTTGAGAAAAAAACAGAGGTATGCAAGTCTGTATAATTATAGCTTAACATACAAAAATGGTAATTATAATTAGCTTACAGGGGTTGTCTCACTACAAGGATTGCTTTCTATGTTAAAGATCTTGCAAAAACAAATCGCTTTGCAATATATGTCCATTAACAGTGTCCTTCCTATTCCTTGATATCCCCTCTTGTATGGGCTGCATCAGCTCCTCAGGTCGATATAGCTACAGACCTGGATTCTACTGCAGCCTAGTAGAAGGCAGCAAACACACCCCTGGATACAAAATGAAACCAAGAAAACAGGACTGAAGTAAGATGAATCAATGTAGTGAGACAACCCCTTTAAATATCCCCACAAGAGAAGAACAGGGAAGATGAAGCATTACATGGTGCCCATTTATATCAACAGTTATTACTGTAATTACTGTTATTAACAGTAATTACGTCCGCAAATACGTTTCAAATAATGAACAATTAGATTAGCATTGGTTCCATTCACACGGGGCGTATTTCTGCGACGTATTTTCACCATGTAAATACGATCATAAAATGAAGTCCCCTGTCACTTATTGAGGTGTATTTAGCGATGTAAATCCCCATAGTAAATAATGGGGAATGTATTTACGACGCAAAATACGTGCCACACTTTGTGACACGTATTTCAAATGTATTTCGGGATGTATTTTCGGATGTAATTACGTCCGCAAATACGCCCTGAAATAAGTCGTGTGAACATAGCCTAATGATCCAGTCTATAAAATTATTATGTTATTTTCACATATGAGTCATTTAAAAAAAAAAAAAAAAACAGAATGAAAAATGATAAAAAAAAATCTTATGTACCCAAACATGATACCAATGAGAACATAAACTTTTCCTGCAAATAAGAGGTTTGACTTAGAATATTGTAACATAAAATATATGCAATTATACTTTATAGGTGCCATAGGGGACCTGGAGAAAAAAATGTGTCCTGAAAAAGTGTGGTGTGGCTTGTAAAAAAAAAGGGGTTGCAAGCTTATGGACAGCCCACGATAGTAAAAGTTCTAGGTATGCCCCTGCTTCCCACACAGTAATGGTACCCCTTTGTGTATCCCACAGTAAGTCTTAGTGCTCCCATAAAGTAAGAATACCCTCATTTGTCCCATACATAAGTATACTGCCCCCTTTAAAGTAATAGGCCTATATATAGCAATACTGCTCCTTTTGTGCGGCACACTGAAATACTGCCCCTTTAGTGTTCCCACACAGTAAGACTTTAGGGTCACATGTATGAAAACTGTCTAGGTCTAAGACTTTCTTTGTTGCCCATAGCAACCAATCAGAGTTCCCCTTTCATTTCTTGTAGTGCTCCAAAACAATAAAAGGGCCACTCTGACTGGTTGCTATGGGCAAAAAAGAAAATCATAGACCTATACAGTTTTCATACATGTCCCCCTATGTTCACATGATTGTGAACAAGTAAACAGCCAGTTTTTCAAGATGATGTTGAAAGCAGGAAAAATTGGCAAGTTGAGCAAATTTTACAAGGGCTAAATTGTGATTGTTAGATGACTGGGTCAGCACATCTCCTAAACAGCATCTCTTGTGTACCACATACATACATAACATGTAAAAAATACTGTGTGCATGCTTATAGAACCAAACCAAAATCACCACACCATGACCACATATTACCACCACATAGTAACTGAATAATACACCATATATCAATACACCATATATCACCACCACATAGTGCCTGAATAATACCATCACATATCATCATAACCTAGTGACCAAATAATACTGAAATACCATAACCATATATCACAACACATAGTGACTGAATAATACCGCCATATAGTGACCACATATGACACCACATAGTTACTGAATAATACCACTCCACCATCATCACATATCACCACCACATAGTGACTGTATAATACTGCATGGACATGACCAGATATCCCCACCCCACAGTGGCTGAATAATACCAACACACCAAGACTATATATCACTATAACATAGTAGCTGAATAATACCCCCACATATCATCATCACATAGTGGCTGAATAATACCACCACATTATGAACACATATCATCACCATATAGTGACTGAATAATACACCATAACATTGCTGAATATAAACCATTTCACTACAATCAATATTACTCCCATACAGTGACCACACAGTGGTTGATGCCAGTTGTATGCAGGTGATCTGCACACATATAAGTGATTGCTGTAAATGTATGTACTTTGACTCACTGGAGACATCTTCTCTGATGGGTTGTTCTCTTCTCTGATGAGTCATTCTCTTCTCTATTGAGTTATTCTTGTTCCCTTTTTTCTACTTCTGGCCTAGACCGCCATGACTATTTCTCCTGGCCATGACTCTTCAATGTAGAATTTACCACACAAACATGCTAAACTCCTCATTTTTCCAGCTCTTCCTTACCAATTCCTACTTCTGTACAAACTTCCCATCTACATTCCCAGTCAGTAGGTAGGTATAGAGACCCCTGAGTAGGTATGTATATAAGTCCCTAGTAGGTAGATATGTAGGCCTCCTGTAGGTAGGTATATAAGCCCATAGGTAGGTATATGCCCCCTGTAAGTAAATATAGCCCCCTGTAGGTAGGTAGATATAGCCCTCATGTAGGTAGATATAGCCCCTGAAGGTAGATATAGCCCTCTGTAGGTAAATATAGCCCCCCTGAAGGTAGATATAGCCCCTATAAAGGTAGATAAGCAGGTGTATAGGCTAAAAAACAAAAAAGATACCGGGAGTTAGTGTCCGGTGGGCGTGAGCATCATGATTTTATCACACCACTTATGCTGGGATACTGCTTCTGGAATCTCCTGGGTCAGAAGCCTAAGCTTCTGGCCTAACAGACCCAGTGTCACAGGAGGTGTGACAACACCCTTGCACCACGCTGCTTGCAACAGCTGATATGTATTTAGAGCACTCATTGAGCACTGTATACACAATTTGGAATGCAGGGGCAGTAATGAACCGTACCTGCCTTTTCCCTAAGAAGCAGCTGCACAGTTAGTGTATAGCTGCTAACTCTGCATGCCGTGCAGAATTATATCCTGACTGCTAGCCCATTTTTACAGGCGGGAGTGGTGGGCGGTGCCCCCCTCCTGTTGAGGAAAGTACCGCTCTGGGCTGCTACCCGCTCCACCCACCTTGGAGATGTGCTTGGGGTTGATATAATGTTGGAATACTGACTTAAGGCCCAGTTTCCGAAGCGAGGGGATCCTGCTCTGCTTCACTATGTCACACATGTTGGTATTCATGGTTCCCTCAATGAACTGTAGCTTCCCACAGCGGACAGCACTCATGCAGCTCCAAACCATGACAATCCCACCATCAAGCTTAACTGTAGGCAATACACACTTGTCTTTTTACTTTGTAATGTGGATGCTGCCACACAAGTTTGACACCATCTGAACCAAAGAAGTTTATCTTTGTCTCATCAGAACACAAAAAATGGTTCCAGTAATCCATGTCCTTAGTCTGCTTGTCTTCAGCAAACTGGGCTTTCTTGTGCATCATTTTTAGAAGAGGCTTCCTTCTGGGACGACAGCCATGTAGACCAATTTGATGCAGTGTGTGGCATATGGTCTGAGCACTGACAGGCTGACCCTCCACCACTTTAATCTCTGCAGCAATGTTGGCAGCACTCATACATCTATTTTGAAAACACAATCTCTAGATATGACTCTGAACATGTGCACTCAACTTCTTTGGTTGACTGTGGTGAGGCCTGTTCTGAGTTATACCTGTCCTGTTAAACCGCTGTTTGGTCTTGGCCACCGTGCTGCAGGTCAGTTTCAGGGTATTGGCAATAGCTTAGGCCATCTTCATGTAAAGCAACAATTCTTTTTTTCAGGTCCTCAGACAGTTCTTTGCCATTAGGTGCCATGTGTAATGGTTGGAGGTAGTGGATCCTCTGGACCACCGCAAGCGATGGCATAAGCCACACTAGGGAGCGGAATCTAAGTAGATCCCGGTTTTCACCAGAGTCTACCAGGTCGCTACCCCTAACATGACTTGCTTGTGGAGGCAGGCTCGTAGTCGGGGACAGGCAGAAGGTCAGGACAGGTGGCAATGGTTCGTGGTCGTGGACAGGAGGGAAGGTCAGGGCAGGCGGCAAGATTCGTGGTCAAGGGATGGAGACAAACGGTATGGTACACAGCTAATCAGAACAAGGCTTCAGGAACACTTTCTCTATAGGCAAAGGGCACTAAAGATCCGGCAAGGTTAATGGGAAGAGGCAGGCTTAAATAGGGGCAGCGACCGGCACTAGCCAATTACCAGTGCGCTGGCCCTTTAAATTTAACGCTGCCGGCGCGCGCGCCCTAGGGACGGAGACAGTCGCAGCGGGAGCGTGGCCGGGTAAGTTGGACTCAGCACCGGCAGGGAGACAAGCACGCCCGCGACCCGACGTGCGGGACACGGCGCCGCTTGGCAGCGGGGCACGGATGCGCCTGCGACCCGGGACGAAGGTCACAGGGGCATCCGTGACAGTACCCACCCCCTTTGGCCCCTCCCTTTTTCTGGACTGGAGGAATTTCTGGATTACATTATTGTCCAGAATGTTCTCCTCCGGCTCCCAAGACCTCTCCTCGGGCCTGAACCCCTTCCAGTCAATGAGAAAATATCGTTTCCCTCTACTCCTCCTCATATCCAAGATCTCCTTGACCAAAAAGACATTGGAGGCATCAGCCACAGCCGATGGAGAGACTGTCTTCCGAGAGAAACGATTCAGGACCAGGGGTTTTAGTAGCGAGACATCAAAGGAGTTCGGGATGCGCATGGTAGGTGGGAGCTGGAGTTTATAGGCCACCTGGTTTATGCGCTTAAGGACCTCGAAAGGTCCCAAAAAGCGGGTCCCAGTTTGTTGGTTGGGATCTTGAGGCGGACATATTTGGCCGACAGCCATACCTTGTCACCCGGGGAGAAGACTGGAGGAGGACTTCTTTTATCTGCTTGAGCCTTCGTGCGCTCAGAAGCACGGAGCAGAGATTGACGGGTCAGAGACCAGATGGTCTTCATGTCCTGGACCAGTGCATCCCGCCACCGGTACCTCAGATGGGGATGCAGGCCGTATACGATGTAGAAGGGAGAGGCACCCGTGGACTCCGAGTCTAGGAAATTATACGAAAATTCCGCTCACGGAAGCAAGTTGGACCAGTCATCTTGTCGAGCCAAGAAAAAGTGGCGCAGGTAACACCCCAGAACCTGGTTGACTCTCTTCAACAAAGGGTCTGCCAGAATTTGGAAACGAACTGGACCCCCGATCCGAGACGATCTGCAGAGGGAGTCCATGCAAACGAAAAATGTGGTGAAAAAACAGCTCGGCCAGGCGCGGGGCAGAAGGCAGGCCCGGCAAATAAGACGTTCTGGAAGGATTATGTGCTCTGGGGTAATTTCTTCACCCACCACGTCGGAGGCGCGAGAGAGGGCATCTGCCTCTACATTCTTTTCCACGGGATGGAAGTGGATCTGGAAGTTAAACTGGGAGAAATAGAGCGACCACCTAGCCTGGCGCGGGTTGAGTCGCTGAGCCGTCTGGAGGTACTGGAGGTTCTTGTGATCTGAATAGATGCAGATGGGATGCCGAGCACCTTCCAGCAGATAACACCATTCCTCCAATGCCAGTTTGATGGCTAATAACTCCCGGTCTCCAATAGTGTAATTTCTTTCCACCGGCGAGAATGTCTTGGAAAAGAAGCCACACGTGACCGTTTTGCCCGTGGGACCCTTTTGCGTGAGGACTGCTCCAATTCCCACTGACGAGGCATCTACTTCAAGCGAGAAGGGTTTCGCGGGGTCCGGGCGTGACAGGATAGATGCAGTGGCAAAGGCATTTTTTAGTTTAGTTAATGCCTCCTCGGCCTCGGAGGGCCAGCTGCGTGGATTAGCGTTTTCCTTCGTGATGGCCACAATAGAAGCCACCAGCGTGGAGAAGTGCGGGATGAACTGCCTGTAATAATTGCAGAAACCCAGGAACCGCTGTATGGCCCGAAGGCCGACTGGGTGTGGCCATTGCAACACGGCCGACAACTTGGCTGGGTCCATCCGTAGGCCCTGGTCAGAGAGGATGTAGCCAAGAAAGGGGAGACTTGTCTTGTGAAAGAGGCACTTCTCGAGCTTGGCATACAGATGGTTAGCACGTAAACGCCTGAGAACTTGTCGCACATGGGCCTGGTGGGACTCTGGATCAGGTGAAAAGATCAGGATGTCATCCAGATAGACGACCACACATGTGTACAGGAGGTCTCTGAAGATGTCATTGATAAACTCCTGGAAGACTGCAAGGGCATTACAGAGTCCGAACGGCATGACCAGTTACTCGAAGTGCCGATCTCGAGTATTGAAGGCCGTCTTCCATTCGTCTCCCTCACAAATCCGAATCAGGTTGTAGGCTCCTCATAGGTCTAGTTTAGAGAAAATCTTGGCTCCACGGTGCCGGTCAAAAAGCTCAGTAATCAACGGTTCTTTATGGTGATCTTGTTGAGACCGCGGTAATTGATACATGGACGTAGGTATCCATCCTTCTTCGTTACGAAAAAGAACCCGGCACCAGCCGGAGAGGAGGACTTACAAATAAACCCCTTCTGGAGATTCTCCTTGATGTAGGCAGACATAGCCAAGGTCTCAGGCACAGACAGAGGGTAAACCCTGCCCCGTGGAGGAGAAGTTCCGGCCAGCCGCAGTAGAGACATAGGTTCTCCTTACGCCGTCAGTTAAGTTCCTGCAGAGTCAGGTGGGCTCTATCCACTTGCATGGCCTCTTCCACGGCTGGCTGGGAAGGAGACAGTGGAGGCCGTAGAAACACCGGCGCAAGACGAGGTAGAAGACATGTTCGGACCGGTTCATGCTCTTGGCGGAGCTCCTCACGTCTCTCCACGAAATGGATATCAATCCGGGTTGCCAGATGGATGAGCTCACTTAACGAAAACGGCGGGTCCCGGGTGGAGACGGCATCCTTAATCTGGATGGAGAGGCCCTTCTTGAACGTGGCGCACAATGCTGCATTGTTCCAAGCCAACTCCGATGCTAGTGTGCGGAATTGCATGGAATAGTCACCTACGGAGGGGTTCCCTTGCTGGAGGTTCAGTAAGGCGGTCTCGGCAGACAAAGCACGAGCAGGCTCTTCGAAGACACTGCGAAACTCCTGTAGGAATGTCGCAAGATCAACTGTGACCGGATTTCCTCGGTCCCAGAGAGGAGTTGGCCAGGCCAGGGCTTTTCCGGAGAGGAGACTGACCACGGCCACCTTGGACCTTTCCGACGGGAACTGGCCAGCCATAAGTTCCACGTGGAGGGAGCACTGGGTGAAACCCCTTCAGGCCTTTTAGTCCCCATCAAACTTTGTCGGCATGGACAACCGGAGTTTAGGACCGACAGACAACCCCGGAGCGGCTGCCACGGGAGGGACCACCGCAGCCGACTGCTGCTGTTGAGTGGTGAGGAGCTGCTGCATCATAGTAGACAGCTGGTTAAGCTGCTGCGCTTGCTGCACGATCTGCTTCAATTGCTGGACCACGATGGTGGTGATGTTAGAGACCTTGGCGGGATCCATGGCCGGATCTTACTGTAACAGTTGGAGGTAGTGAATCCTCTGGACCACCGCAAGCGATGGCGTAAGCCACGCCAGGGAGCGGAATCTAAGTAGGTCCTGGTTTGCACCAGAGCCCGCCGCAAAGCAGGATGGACTTGCTGCCGCGGGAGTCTACCAGGTCGCTACCCCTGACGTGATTTGCTTGCGGAGGCAGCCGAGGTGTAGTGTGGTACAAAATCGGAAGGCAGGCTCATAGTCGGGGACAGGCAGAAGGTCAGGACAGGCAGCAATGGTTCGTGGTCGTGGACAGGCAGGAAGGTCAGGGCAGGCGGCAAGATTCGTGGTCAAGGGACAGAGGCAATATAGAAAGAATCGTCTATGGCACTCTATCAGGTGTAAGAGTGGGTGCAAACCAAAAATTTATAATAGTCCTTTATGTAAAAAGGTTGCACACCAATATTTCAGTTTTTCATTTCAACAAAACTTTATTAAGTAACATGATAATCATCCGGCTTCATAAAATACAGGGTCAATATATTTCCATTTTATATATAGTTAGATTCGTATATTTTGTATGTTTCGGCCCCTAAATGGACCTTTTTCAACCAAATCTTTTACAAGTTTTACATCTCTTATTCAATTCTTTTGTTATTTTATAACACCTGCAGCGTGCGGCTCCATCTACTCCTTATAACCGCACACTGCAGGTGTTATAAAATAACAAAAGAATTGAATAAGAGATGTAAAACTTGTAAAAGATTCGGTTGAAAAAGGTCCATTTAGGGGCCGAAACATACAAAATATACGAATCTAACTATATATAAAATGGAAATATATTGACCCTGTATTTTATGAAGCCGGATGATTATCATGTTACTTAATAAAGTTTTGTTGAAATGAAAAATTGAAATATTGGTGTGCAACCTTTTTACATAAGGCACAGAGGCAAACAGTACGTTACACGGCTAATCATAACAAGGCTTAAGGAACGCTTTCTCTATAGGCAAAGGGCACTAAAGATCCAGCGAGGTTACTGGGAAGAGGCAGGCTTAAATAGGGGCAGCGACCGGCAATAGCCAATTACTGGTGCGCTGGCCCTTTAAATTTAACACTACCGACGCACGCGTGCCTTAGAGGGACGGAGACAGCCGCAGCAGGAGCGTGGCTGGGTAAGTGGGACTCGGCAACAGCAGGGAGACGAGCGCACCCGCAACCCGACGCGCGGGACACGGCGTCGCTCAGCAGCGGGGCACGGATGCGCCTGCGACCCGGGATAAGGGTCGCAGTGGCATCCGTGACACCATGATGAACTTCCAGTGACCAGTATGAGAGAGTGTGAGAGCGAGAACACCAAATTTAACAAACCTACTCCCTATTCACATCTGAGACCTTGTAGTACTAACCAGTCACATGACACTCTAGAGGGAAAATGGCAAATTGGGCACTATTTGTCCATTTTCACTTAGGCATGTACTCCCTTTTGTTGCCAGCGGTTTAGACATTTATGGCTGTGTGAGTTATTTTGAGGACACACCAAATTTATACTGTTATATAAGATGTACACTGACTACTTTTACATTGTGTTGAAATATTATATCTTCAATGTTGAAAAGATATAATACAATAGTTACAAAAATAGGAGAGGTGTACTCACTTTTGTGAAATACTGTATATGTAGAGCTTATTGCTACTGTCCCCATGCAGACATCATTTTAAAGCTTGTTTTTTTAGTCATACTACAAACCTTATCCCTACTGGGTTGGAGATAGGTGATATGTAATCTATCATACAATTGAAGTGCTTGCAGTGAAATTTTAATTATATGTTCTTTACTTTTTGCAGAAAACAACTCTCCGCAATTTAACAAACCGTGGAAATGGACAAAATCACATACAAACACATACATACAATAAACATACAAGTCTGACTAACTTACATACCACTCACTTGTATTACTTTTAACGTAATAACTTTACTGTGACTGTTACATTTTTTTTTTGCTCTCTGCTTCAGTGCCATCAGCTTTGTTCAGCAGAGTTTCTGTTCAAAACAGGTAAGATGTGAAAAACAAGTTTCTAAAAATTCATTAGGTAAGGAGGGCCCATAACTGTAAGTAGGACTCCATCTAAAATCAATTATTGTATGTTCCTTTGAAGTCTGTAGACATTACACAAGCACATTCAGAAGTGGCAAAAAAATAATTATCCATTCACTATATCACTATGTATGTCACTATGTATGTCAATGTAGGGACAGCATATTTCTGCTCTGAAAAGTGGCAGATAAACTGTGAGCAAAATACACAGGCGAGTCACATTATTTAGACTACTTCTTACTTTTGGGGTCACATGTATGAAAACTGTCTAGGTATAAAATTCACTGTTTTTCCCATAGCAAACAATCAGAGCTCCCTTTTCATTTGTCCAGAGCACTATATGAAATGAAAGGGACACTCTGATACATGTGGCCTTTGATGTCATGTATCGCACGCTGGCTTGGTGGGTATATAAGGTATGTGATAGACTGTCTGCACACATATCTGTCATGGGTAAAAGGGACAATTTATTAGAGCTGCATAAAGGGATAATTTTGGCTTTTGGGCCAAGAGTGTCAGTATTTCTGAAACTGCCCAGTTTGTCAATGGTTTGTGTGCTGCTGTGGTGAGAGTTTTTCATGAGTGGATATACGGCACCATTGCTAAAAAGAAACAGGGAAACTGTGAAGCACCACGTGCTATGGATGTAAAAGGTGAACGTTGGCAGTAAAGGAGTGTGAAGGTGGAAGAACATACAAATATTGTCCCTTTGTATGTCATCCCTTGTGGCATGTATATACAATACCCCAAGTACGCAACAGGGTCTTCACCACTGAGCCACCATGCTGTCTTGATTGGCATAGGGTTGCCTTCTCCGACAAGTCACATTTTCTGCTTCATTGAACCGTTGGACATTGGTGTAACAAGCGAGCAACAGAAGAACAAACACCCTGCAACCATTGGTGAATAAACACATGCTGGTGCTGTCACCATTATGTTCTGGGAAATGTTTTCTTGGCTTTATCTGGGCTCATTCATTCATGTAGAAGGCACTCTCAACTGACTTGGGCATAAATCCATCCTTGCAGATCACATATACGTGATTCTCTTTCCTAGGGCAGATGTCTGACATTGGTTGGAAAAGCATAACCAGGACTTCCAAATACTAAACAACAACCAGGTGTGTGCAGCTTCACCCTGCAATGCAGGACTCACGAAGCAAACAACATCCGGATCTGTGATTATTGTGATCTTGAAAATGGTGCAGCAGTACAAATGTGGATAAAATTATGCCAAACCGGGCTAATGCGTTTCAAGCAGCAATAGCTCTTGGTCACAGCAATTAAAATGGAAACATTTCCAGGTTTAAAAACAACAGTTAGCCAATACACATGCATAGTATAATTTACATCACTTCCAATGAACCAATAAACAATTTAAAGGGCCAAGGTCACAAACAGGGAGCATTCAATGGATATATAGCAAATCAGTCCTATAATTCAGGCCATCTGGTGCTCTTGTGCCTAAATTTAAATCCAGTATGCTTCCCTATATCTGACCTTTAAAGACACTAAGGGCGCATCCCCATGGCACAGGACAAATACCGGCCGGTTTGCCGGCCAGTATTTGTCCTGTTTTGCGGCCGTCCCCACGGCCGCGGAGGGGGACGGCTTTTCTCCGCGATGAGTGGAGAAAAGCCCTCCCATTGAGAAGTACAGATTCCGTCCGAAAACCAGACGGAAGATTGTGCTTCTGTAATGTTTTGCTGCCGGACCGCCGGTGGCAAAACCGCCCGACGGAAAACCCGTGCAGTGGGGACTGCTGCATGGGTTTTCCATAGAGCACAATTGTGCTCATTTTCGGCCGGTTTTTTCAGGCAGTCTGCAAAACTGCAAACCGGCTGAAAAACCGGCCGAAAAACCGGCCGAAAAACCGTGCAGTGGGGACATGCCCTAAGGCGGTGTTACAAGTCATAGCAGGTAAACAGTGGGATGAAAGTAATACATGGATAGGCTGTGATGTGGTAAGCTTATACTCTAGCTTACCTCATGATCTAACTATAGTGGCCATTTAATTTTTTCTCCAGTATTTTAGTTCCTATGATTAAGGTCTTTGGGAATTTATTTTACTGTCCATCGAATATATATTGAAACATAATTATTTCAGATTTCAGGAGTGTTATTATTTACAGTTTTTGGGAGCCCCTATGGGAGCTACTCTCAACCTGTCTAGCTGCTGTCCATGATACACAAGACAGTTACTCTGTATCATTCAATGTAAATTAAAAAAAGTGTATTTGCACTGTTCTTCCCACAGATTTACCTTTATAGAAACAAAACCACTAATATTGAACAGTACTGGATCTGTCTTTTTATCTATCTATCTATCTATCTATCTATCTATCTATCTATCTATCTATCTATCTATCCTGTATCTATCTATCTTTATATCCTGCATCTATCTATCTATATATCTATCTACCTTTATATCCTGTATCTATCTATCTATCTATCTATCTATCTATCTATCTATCTATCTATCTATCTATCTATCTATCTGTCTATCTATCTATCCTGTATCTATATATCTATCTTTATATCCTGTATCTATCTATCTATCTATCTATCTATCTATCTATCTATCTATCTATCTAATCCGTATCTATCTATCTATCTATCTATCTATCTATCTAATCCGTATCTATCTATCTATCTATCCCGTATCTATCTATCTATCTATCTATCTACTAGGATTTGTATGTATTTATGTAAGTTGTTAGTTATTTTCTTTTGATCAATTTGATACATTTTTTTTAATGTGTATATATTATTATTATTATTTTTTTTAAATCTGATACAATAGGAAGCAATTTATAACAGTGTCTTCATTTATGTCCACTGGGTTACTTCTGAAGGGATAATTAGGTGCTTGCAGAGAAGACAATTGTACTCAGCTCCACCCACAAACCTTCAATGAACCAGGAACATTCTACTTAGTGTTTATTCAATCTTAGTGACTGTCACAAATCTGCCTCGTACACTGGTTCTATTCAACAACAATTCAGAGGAGAGGATTTGACAAATCATCTTAAAGACTATCTAAAATATACCATGTAAGTCTTTTTACCTTCATTGTTGTTTCATAGACTACATCATAGTAATTAATACCTGCCTACTTGGGGAATCAGCATTGGTGATAGAGGTTTATTAGATTTTATAGTTTATAACAGGAAAAATATTACATTTTATAGACAGGAAAACTATTAAACAGAATAAGTTAATAGACTTTCCTGTTTTAGACATAGGTAAGCGGCAGTGGCGATTTTAGTGCATTGCATTAATAAAGTAATCTATCTTTAAAGACTTTTAATTTGTTTTATGAAGAATACCAAGTGGTTGTTAGTTTATAAGATTCTAAATAATCTTCTATCTTCAGAACACATAATGTAATTGTATTTCTTAATATAATGTAATTGCCAAAACTGTTGTCTTTAAAGAAGTAGCGATTCCAATAATAAGCTGGCAGGGCTGCAGGAAAATCAAATTTCCCACCATCAGTACAAGCACTGGTTACAGCAGCCAGTACTTGAAGAAATGGATCGCAGTGGCCTCTGTGATGGATCCATTTGAAAAACGCAGTTTGCCAAAGTCAGCACCTGTTGTTGTGGCAGAAGCTTATGCTCTGTTATTATAAGTTCAAACACTATGTTTGACATGAAAAAATATTATCACAAGATTATATGACTACTTTGATTTCTCAGCTAGAAAAGCAAAGCGTAGAAAGATACATACTTTATAAGGAATGTGCAATTGAATGATAATGCACAAGCACTGGTAAAGATCACCGACATCATGAAAAGTTCTTTATCCAACAGCAGGCTAGTGTATAGTTCATATGAAATGATTTGCTAAATTAAATTAAGATCTGACTACATTAGTTTCAAAAGCTTTGAATTTACGTTTCACAATGAGATGACAGGTAAATGGACAAGTTTGACACTTGCCTGAAAGACAGTAGTGTGAGTAGTAATAGGATCTGCTAATTCTTGCATTTTCTGGCAGTGAGCTGCTCAGGCTTTTTTACATTGCATTTAAGCCTTTGTATTTTCTAATGGCCAGCAATTTAGACTTTTTTTTTGCATTGTTTTTCTTAGACTCCTTAGGGTATGTTCACACAGCGTCTT
>JAODAL010048806.1:0-28688 GCA_025379985.1 Phyllomedusa bahiana | reverse complement strand
TTTCAAACCCCCAAATATGCTGATGTAAAAAAATCTAAAATCTCCGGCCCAGATGTCACCTTTTCTCCCGGGGATCCCTAAACTGTCTGCCCTCCTTTTCCCTTCCTTTTTTCTCCCCCTTTTCCCCTTAAAAAAAACGGGGAGAAAACTGAATCTTTATTTTTCCCACCGTCCCCCCTCCATCTCTCCCCCGATCTTTCTACCCCTTTTAAATTTGGTACACCCCTTCCAAAACCCCAACAGGTCCGTTCCCTTTGGGGATAATCTTTGATCCAATCTGCCCTTAAAACCGCACAAAAAAAACCCTCACCTTTGCCTGTACCTCCCCCAAAAAAAGTTTTTCCCGAATCCGCTCATTTTCTTAAACTTGAAAGCAAAAAAAATGCTGGTCCATGCCCTCAAAAATCTCACGCCTCAAAATACTGCAACATCCCCTCGTGGCCCCCCGCTAGCACCCTCGTCCCCCCCCAAAACCATCCTTAACGGGGGTCCCCGTCTGGTTTTCCCCTTTTTCCCGCTACCCCCCCTGCCTCCCCTTTTGGCCGATCCCTTCATTGGTACCTTTGGGCCCAGCGAACCCAGTTAAAGGTACCAATTTTTAACCTACAAGGTCTACAAAACCTTTTTCCCCTTCATATATCTCGGGCCTTAATCTCAAAAATTACCCCCCCCTCGAAAACCCCCGGCTCCTCACGGATTCCCCTTGCTCCCCTTTAAATTCCCCCTTCCTCCCCAAAACCGTCTCCAAGGATTTCTGTTGCTTCCCCCACACTTTGGAACTCACTCCCCCCAAACACATAGATTTCCCCCCCTCTCTCACCGGTTTCAAACGTCCCCTGAAAACCCCCCTTTCGGATTGCCTAAAACCCAACTTAACCCGGGGTTGAAACCCTCCGCCCCCAAAAATGTCTCCCCCTAAACCTTCTGTTCTTCCCCTTCCCTTTTAGATTGTAACCCTCGCGGGCAGGGGCCCTCTCTCCCTCTGTACCCATTTTGTTAGTCACTTTTTGTCACTTTGGGAAATTGTCTGCCCTTTGTTATTTTTGTCCCCGCCGGGAAATGTACGCCCCCTGGAATCAAGGGCGCCCCAAAAAAAAACGTTTAAAAAAAAATTAATAGTAATAAGACACTGACTTTGAGCGATGTGTTAAACCCCCGGGGGGGTTTTTTTAAACCCCGGTCCTTGTTTTCCTTAGAAATTTTAGTCAAACAGTAAAAATAAATAAAAGAAATCTCAAATTGTGTATGTGAATTGTTTTAAAAAAAAAAATTAAACAAATTGGTTTTTCCTGCAGGGATTTAAACCCTTTAGGACCCCAATGTAAAAAAGAAAAATTCAGCTATTTTGTAGTTTAATCAAGCTTTTGAATAAACAGCCCTATTTTTTGACAAAAATTTGAGACACTGGGGGGAAAGGGTCATACGGGATGTAAGCCTGCTGGGTAACTTATATGCAGTTCAAAAAAAATTTATACTCAAACCCTTTTTGAAACACATGAAACCCGGGAAAAGAAAGGATAAACCAGGCTTTAAAATCCCTTTTGTGGCAAAAACCCATTTTAAAATTCTTTTTTACATTTTATTTTGTATGTTTTTTTTAAAAAACCTTTATTTTACTTATTGTCCCCCTTTAAAAGTTCAAAATGTTTTTTTTTGGGGGGAAGTTTTGCTTTTTTTTTTTTTCTGTTTTCCCCCGGTAAGTAGGGCTGATATATGAGCCCCAGTTACAGTTTTAATTTACGGGGGGAAAAAAATCCCTGTGATTTACTACAAAAGCTGCCCTGGGTCTGATAACAGGAAGCGGAAGTGGTGAGGTTTAAATTGTATATACAACGTTTCAGGGGGGCAGGGGCTTTTTAATAAATTTTTTTTTAGTAAAAAGTGTTTGGGCCCTTTGCCGAAAACCCGCTCTCTACTTCCCGTGAACATTTTGTGTGCGGGCTTTTATCTTTGCACGGTGAATCCAGAATGTCAGTTCAGAGGTAAACCGCCACCTCTCAACATTAATAGTCAATGGGTGGTTAACGATAGGAAAGAGGAAAATGTCTGTGTTAATAAAGCCGTTTGTAAAAGGTTTGGGATCCAAAACACTTTAATAATTCTTTAACTTTTTTTTTTAAAAAAAAAAAATATATTTTTTTTTTTTTTTTTTGGGCCTTTTTAAAACCTAAGGGAAAAAGGGTAAGTAAACCCAATAGGTCAGATAACTGAAAATTAACAAGTAATATGAACAAGCACAAATATATGGGAACCATAATTTTAGGTGAAAAAAGTAAAAGGCGAAGGGGCTGTGAGGGGGGAAAAAAAGGTTTTCGCAAAAAATAGAAGACATACAGGGGGGAAAAAAAATAAGTTTTTTGGAAAAATTTGGCAATTTGGAAAAATTTTCCCCCCTACAAAAATTGAAGAGGTCTGTAATTTTTAAACCATGGGTTTTACACTTAAAATTTGAGAGAAAAGTCGAAATAAAACCCAGTTAAAATGCATTTTTTTTGCTTTGAAATAAGAAATTTGTTCACCGCCCAAACCAGTAAAATTTGGTTCTCACAAAACCTGTTTTTTTTTCTTTTAAGAAGCCCTTTTTCTCTGCACTCATTACCGGTATAAAAAACCCCGGGTTCCCCACATTAAATTCAATCACACCCCCAACCTCTCCCAAAAGGCCCAAAGGGCCCAAAGGAAAAGGACCCCAGGGACAAAATTGTAGCCTGTTTAAGGTTTGAGATAGGCTACAGGACAAAAAAGGGCAACCCGTTTGGGTGAGTTTGGCAAAAATTTTTGGTCCCAATTACTAGAATCTTTAATCTCCCTTTTGGGTTTGGGTTTACAGCGTGGTGGGGGACAACCCTGTAAGCATTTTGTCAGGGCCCAAATTCGGGTTTGGGGAAAAGACAAGTGTGTCTTGCCTATAGTCAAGCAGGGTTTGGGGGGGATTTGTAGGGTTTGGAGCTGTTTTGTGTTGCGGGCCCTTTCGGGGGGAGTACAGTTCATTGAGGGAAACCCATGAATCCCAACTTTTTCTTTGACTACTAAAGAAGAGCATGTTCCCACCCTTCGGGAACGGGAAACACAGGGCAGTATTCCAAAATGATAATGACCCAAAAAAAACCTCCAAGACGACCACTCCCTTTGGGCAAAAGGAAAATGAGGGAAAAGGTGGGGGTAGTTAAGCATGTTCGGAACTAATACCCTTTTTGCATCTGTGGGGCATCCTCGAACAAAAAAGGGAGGGAGGCAAAGGGCTTTTAAAAATCCCCCCACTCCCCGATGTTGCCCGAAGGAGGGGGGAAGAGGGTTCCCCGTGGCAACCTTTTGAAATCTAGGGGAAAACCATGCCCCAAAAGAGTTAAAACAGTGCTGGAAATATTGACATTTGGGCACCAAATTTTTTCCATTTTAATTAGGGGGGTGTATCCCCCTTTTTTTTGCCCCCAAAAGTTTGACATTTATGGGTTTTTGTTTTGGGTTTTTTTGAGGGCACACCAAAAATTTTCCCCGCTATTCAAACTGTAAAAATCACTTTCTTTTTCATTATATCAAAGTTTTTCAAACTTCCCGTGATGTCCCCTGTAAGGTTTTAACCCCAAAAAATTTACAAAAATTTTAGGGTTGTACTATTTTGTGAGATAGTACTTGGGTGACCCTTTTTGGTAACCGAAAAGTTTAAAAACTTAGACCGTAAAATTTTTTTTTCTAAAATTAAAAAATTTGTGACCAACTGCTAGGGTGAAAAGAAAAGGGTGAAATGGACATTATTGTTAGGTTTATTCCACACAAGAAATGAGTATTAAACGGTGCCCTTTATGGGAAAAAAAATGTTATTGGGGGGTTTGGAAAAATGCAGGGTTAAAGCAAAAACTAAAAAAAAATGGGGGCTGAAATTTGTTTTTTTATGGCACAAAAGCCAAAAAAACTTTTCCCTTTCCCTTTTTCATTGATGAAATTTTTCCCCTGTTTCAAACCGCTGATCCTTCCTTGGGTTGGGTTAATTTGGGCCCAGACCCCAAAGGGGCCCCACATAAGAAAAAACAAAAATAAAAGGAACCGAAGAATTCCTCCAATCCAGCTTTTGGTGCAAAAAACGGTTATTTATTAGGATTCGGTACAAAAGGGGATAAAATACAGTTAGCGAGGCAGAGCTCCCTCGCTAACTGTATTTTATCCCTTTTGACACGAACCTTAATAAATATGCCGATTTTTTGCACCGAAAGCTGGTTTGGGAGGAATTTTTTGGGTTTCCCTTTTTGTTTTTGTTTTTTCTTTTTGTTTTATGGCACACCAGTGTTATGTCATACAAAAGTTTGAATTTATTTTGAACAAATAACATTTGTGCAAAAATGTGCAACTTTTTACTATTTTGTGCTCTACTGGTCACTTCTAAAGTGGGACTGGGAAAGGGGACATAGCATAGCAACGGGGTTGTCGCCTCCGTTGCCCAACAATGTTGCCCAAAGAAACTGGTGTAATTATAAAATGTGTGCAAGCTCATATCTGGTGCAGATTTCAGTTTATGGCATATGAAGAGTCAGAGATATTACTTTTTTTATTTAGAGGCGTGTGTATCTTAAAGAGTTACTCCAGCACCCTTATAACTTAAACTAACCTGTGACTCACCCAATACATATATATATATATTATATTATATAATATATATATATATATATAATTTTTATATTAAAATAATATATATATTTTATGATAAGTATCCAAAATGGATGTGGATCCGGCGCTCCAAGGCAAAAACAGAGAGAAGCGATCTCTCGCTATAATATATTAAAAAGACTGGCTTTATTGTTTAAAAGTGCAGCAGACTTTTGCTGTCACAAATTAAAACCAAAAGACATAAATAAAAAGGCTCAACGCCTTCCTGCGGCAAACCCGCACTTCCCCAGGAGCATGAATACACTGCACATGGCTACAGGCTTTATATATAAAACATGGATGCGGCAGGAAGTTGTCACAACGGCAAACGAGAACCAAGATTTTTAGTCCCGATATTGAGTCTATAGTGAAGGAAAAATTTTGAATTTGGGTGGAGGATCAGTCAATCACTATTAGTGTCAAAGGGCACATGTTTTTGGGCTTTAACCCCTTACCGAATTTGTGTACTCATCGGCAAGTGGGTAGGGGTTCCCGAAAAAATTGCCGTTTTAGAAAATAAGGCGATCTTGCGCGTCACAAGCGGGGGGCGGCAAGAGGGATTTTAACCAGTGTATATTACCGTGGATCATCCCGATCCCCACGGCGGGTGGCCCGGCCCGCGGGGGTTTAAAACCCCCCGATGTCGCGATCTTTTGGTGCGAACACCCGGGTGCGGGGGCAGGAGTGAGCCCCTGTGCCCCCGTCCCGGGAAAACGGCGCTGAGCGCGGTATGTTCCCCCTACCAGACGCCCGGATGCTGAATGCAGCACCGGGTTGTCTGGGACGCCCGGGCCCCACAATGCATTGTGGGCAGCGTGACAGACTTTCCCTGGAGACCGGGATACAGCTTAAGTGTATGTGATTCCTATTGCATGAATGTTTGACGATCGTTATGCAATTCCCCCCCGGGGGAAAGTGAAAAAAAGTATGAAAAAGAAAAAAAAAAAGTTTTTAAAAAAGAAAAAAACCAAACACAAAAAATAAAATAAAAACAGTCATCCCCCTTTTCCCCTTTAAAAAACCCCAATCCCCCAAAAAAAAGATCAAAATTAAAGTACCAATTTGGTTTTGCCCGTGCGAGCAAAACCCCTATAAATTTTTGTCTTTTAATTAAACCCCGTCGGTGAACCCCAAAAAAAAACCCCCAAAAAACAGAAAAAATGCGATTTTTGTTCATCCGCAGACTAAAATGGAGAAAAAAGTAATCAAAAATCAATTCAAATCAAGTGATGCCAATTAAAACGTAGTTACCCGCAAAAAAAAAGTTTACAAGTCTGTTTACGGAAAAATTAAAAAAGTTCGGGCTTTTAGAAGATAAAGATGCAAATATTGTTTTAAAAAAAAACCTTTTTTTTTCAAAAAAATTGGCTTTCAAAAAAAAAAACGACAAAAATTGGGGATCATGTAATGTCTCAACCCACGAGTAAAATAACTTGTCAGGTACGCAGGTAACGTATTAAAAATAAAAAAAAAAAAACCTGTAGGATTTGCAGTATTTTCTTCCCCTACTTCCAAAAACAGTTTTTAAAAGCGATCATAAAGTTTGTCCCAAAAAATTCCCAAATAAAAACGTCAACTCATCCCCAAAAAAAGTCCCTATACAGCTCAAAAAACACAAAAAAAAAAAAAGTTTGGTCCCCGCCGGGATGATGCAAAAAGTGTTTTTTTTTTCAAAAAATGTGTTTTTTTGTGTAAAAGCAAAAAAAACATTAAACAAATATACAAATGTGGGTATCGCTGTAAATCGTATAAACCTGCGAGTAAAACTAGCTTGTCATTTATACCGCACAGGACCGTGTAAAAAAAAAAAAAAAAACCCTCCCAGGTTTGCTGTTTTTGTCAAAATGTTAAAAAAAAACCTAATAAAAAGTGATCAAGCATCATATCCCCCCCGTAATGGATAAAAAACTCAATACTTTTAAAAAAACAAGCCCAAAGCGGTCATATGAAAAAAAAATTAAGAAAGTAGGCTGTAAAACGACAATTTAAAAACGAATTTTTTAAAAAACTCGCTTCTATTTGTAAAGTAATAAAACATAAAAACTATATAAATTATATCTTGTTTTTGTCCGCCCCCATGTAAATTTCCCGTCATTTTTCCCGTTTGGGCGTACTGTAAAATGAAAGCCAAAAAACAATGGGGACTGCGTTTCCCCCCCCCTTTTCCAACCCCAATGCAAAAAAAAAAATAGGGAAAACACTGTGCCCCAAATGAAAAATACACCCTTGGGAGTTCCCTGGGGGGTTAAACCCAAAATGGGAACTTCGGGAAAAAGGTTTCCCCTGTTTTAGTATTTTGGGGGTTTGGGATGCGATGGCCCAAAACCAAATATCTGTGCCCCAAAACCAAAATTGCACTCCCCCCTTTTCCCCCCTCCCCATGCGCCCAAACAGCAGTTTACACCCCTGTGGGTATTGCCAAACGGGGAAAAAATTCGTAAACAATTTTGGGGTTTTTTTTTCCAAAGATTCCTTGAAAAATTAAAATTTTTTCAGAAAAATTGCGATTATTGGAAAAAAAAATTTTATTTTTTTATTTTTAGAGCGAACGCAAAAAAATTTGTGAAAGCCCGTGGGGTAATAATCATACACCTTGGATTATTCCCTAAGGGGTTTTTTTGTTTCCAAAATTTGGGGTTTTTTTGGGGTTTTTTTTACGTTTTGGAACCCTTTTTGGGGGTCCCAAACTGAAAAGGCCCTAAATTTTAAAATTGTAATGAAATGGGCCCCAGTCAGTAGGGCTCCTCTTTTTTGGGTTGTGGTGGCCAAATAATGCATGGGCCAATAGGGATATCTCTGAAAACGGGAGAATTGGGGAATCAAAAATTAATTTGCATTTCCCTGTCAAATTTTTCGTATTCTTGTCAATAATGATAAATTTTAAAATCTGCAAAAAAAATTTAAATTTTTAAATTTACTTCCCCTTTGCTTTAATTTTGTGGAAAACACCTAATGGGTTAAAATTCCTAAATTCGGTTTTGAAAATTTAAGGGGTGAGTTTTTAATGAGGTCATTTATGGGGGTATCTAACATAAGGGCAATCAAAATCACGTTTTGAAAGGATTTGGGCCCTAAAAAAATGTATATTGAAAAATTTTCTTGAAAAATTTTAAAAATTTCTAAAAAAATTTATAAGCCCCCCAATGTCGTTAAAAAAAAAAAACGACATTTAAAAAATGTGCCAAACTAAGAGAAAATGGTGTGTAGTTATTTAAAAAATTTTTGAGTGGAATAAAAATCTGTTTAATGCAGAAATTTTTGAAGTTTGAAATTGGTAAATTTTTTTACATTTTTCCGATAATTTGATATTTTTCAACAAACAATCATTTTTGGACCAAAAAATTTCTTTCTATCTTATAGCACAATGTGTCACGAGAAAACAATTTTTCTGAATAATGGATAGGTTAAAGTGTCAAAAAATTATTCTACTAAAATGACAAGACAGATTTCCAAAAAAAAGGGGTCTGTCAAAAGGGCCAAATGGTCGGGGGGTAAGGGGTTAAAGATGTTGGTGAAAGCTGTAACAAATGAGTCATTGGGATCGGGTTTGATGTGGATGCAAGGGATGGTTGGGGATCCTGTCAATCCCCATGTGACCCTTGAAAGATGAGGTCCTAATTGTTCTGTTTAAAGTGAGAAGCAAAAACCCTTAAAACATTGATATCAATTCCTTATAAATATAAATATTCCAAAGCTAATAGGCTGCTCCAAACAAAGTTTAAAATATTAAATAGTTAATTTCATTAAAAAAAAAAAAAAAAAAAAAAAATTTGCTAACTATATAATCTTACTCAATTAAGAACTACATTTTTATTAATATTGTGATGCCAAAAAATGGACCAATTTTAAAATAGTTTCGATTACTTAATTTAATCCCTTTGGCCTTAAAGTCTGTGTGTGGATCCAGTACATTTCTTTTTTTGAAGAATCTGGGAACGATTGGGTACATCACAATTAACACTATCTATGGGGGTAATTTTGGGAAAACCGAAAAATCTTTATTCTGTGCAGTGTCTTGCTATGCTTTGTAAAAGATCACCTTTTTTTGTGCTAGCATGATGACCATTTAAACGAATATGTCAAGGGCAGGTGGTCTTGACTACGCATTGCATTGAACATTTACATTCAATCACATAAACAACATGTGTTATTTTTAAAGTTTAAAAGTTTTTTAAGGGATATGATTTTTTCGTTGCCTTTGAGGTGATCGTGTTCGTTGCCTGATCATGCCACAAACATTTGCATTTGGGGTTTAATTACATGGGAAGCTGCCCCGTTCTGAAGAAATGGATATGTCATTATTAAATGAATGTTTATTCCGACTGGGGGCAATCATACCTTTAATGTTTGGCGGTCTTTGAAATATCAGATTAGGATTTTTTGGTAGTAACGGGTTTAAAATATGGGTCTTCATTCAAATATGCCAATGTTTTGTTGAGGATTGTTTTAATTTGAGCATGGGATGAATTATACCTAGTTATCAAAGAAAAATTTATTTTATTAGTTTTTTCTTTGGAGATAACGTTATTAGATGTTTTTCTTTTGTAGGCATTCAGACTGTGTAAGAGCATTAGACTTACTATGGCATCTTCAAGTAGCTCTTTAGGGTAATTTTTCTCAATAAAACCGATTTTTTAAAACTGAGTTTTTTTGTTTATAATCTATATCTACAGTACAATTCTTTTTAATTCGTCTAAACTGTCTGTACTGGACGTTAGCTAGCCAAGGTCTATAATGGGCGCTTCTGAAGTCAATATATGTATTATTATCAACCTGCTTAAAAATAGTTTTGGTGGTTACTTTATTATTTTCGATGGTAATAAGCAAATCTAGGAACTCAATTTTTTGATCACTAAGATTAGCAACAAACTTGATACCCCAGTTGTTATTATTAAGGTGTTCAATGAATGTGCGAGCGCTCTCTTCTGTACCAGACCATATAAAAACCAAATCGTCAATATAACGTTTTGTTTAGCATAGTCAGTATATTCATAAATATATTGTTGCTCAAAACACCCCATAAATAGATTGGCGAATGTGGGTGCCACCTCGTACCCATAGGCCCCAACTTGGTCTGTTTAATACTTCATGTTATAGGTGAAAAATTATTGGATAATATAATGTCCAAACCTTTAAGGAGAAATTCTTTTTTTGACACTGACATGGATTCATCATTTTCTAAAGTTTTTTTTATGCACAGCAAGCCTAGTGAATGTGAAATATTAGAATATAGGGCAGATACGTCTGCCGTTACTAAGAGGTAATTTGGTGCAAATGGTATTTCTTGTAATAATTTAATTAAATGCCCTGAGTCCTGTAAATAACTTTCCAGTTGTAATACATGCGGTTGAAGATGGATATCTATGTAATGTGATAATTGACTTGTATTATTTTTTTCTGCAAACTCGAAAGTTTACATACATTTCATTAGCATTTGGTAGCACTGCTCTTGGATCAAACGTTTTGGATATCCTTCCACAAGCTTCTCACAATAGTTGGTAGGAATTTTTGCCCATTCCTCCTGACAGAACTGGTGTAACTGAACCAGGTTTGTAGGTTGCCTTGCTCGCACCTGCCTTTTTTCAGTTTTGCCCGCAACTTTTCAATAGGATTAAGATCAGGACTTTGTGATGTAAACTCCAAAACATTGACTTGGTTATCGTTAAGCCACTTTGTACCCAGTTTGGCAGTAGCTTCGGGTCATTGTTCATTTGAAAGACCCATTTCTGCCCAACTTTAACTTCCTGGCAGATGTCTTGAGATGTTGCTTCAGTATTGCCACATAATCTTATTTTCTCATGATGCCATCTATTTTGTGAAGTGCACCAGTCCCTCCTGCAGCAAAACAACCCCATAATATGCTTCCACCCCCATGTTTCACAGTTGGGATGGTGTTCTTATGCTGCCAGGCTACTCCCTTTTTCCTCTAAACATAATGATGGTCATTATGACCAAACAGTTCAATTTTAGTTTCGTCAGACCACAGGATATGTCTCCATGTCTCCAAAAATGTAGATCTTTGTTCCTGTATGCATTTGCAACATTAATCTGGCTCTTATATGTTTCATTTGGAGTAATGGCTTCTTCCTGGCAAAGTGGCCTTTCAGCCCATGTTGATACAGTATTTGTTTAACTGTGGGTAATGGCACAATCTTACCAGCTTCTGTCAGAATTTTCACAAGGTCCTTTGCTTTTGTTTTTGGGTTGATATGCACATATTGGACCAAAACACATTCATATTTGAGGCACCAAACCCATCTCCTTCCTGAGTGGTATGATGGCTGGACATTACCATCTTGTTTGTACTTGCATATAATTGTTTGTATAGATGAACAAGGCACTTTCAGGTATCTGGAAATTGCACTCAAGGATGAACCAGATTCCACAATTCTTTCTGATATCTTGGCTGATTTCTCTAGACTTTCCCATGATGTTACACACAGTAGCAGTGTGTTTCTGGTGGGTTTCAAAATACATCTATAGGTGTGTCTCTAACTGAGATGTTGCCAATAAACCTATCAAAAGCTTCTAAAGACATGACATCATATGGGCTGTCCCGTATTGTTTAAAGGCATAGTAATCTTAGTGTATGTAAACTTTTGACTTTACATAAAGTAATAAAAATGCCTTAAAAAATGCTCTCTCTCATTATTCTGGTATTTGGCAAATATAAATAATTTTGTTATTCCTAATAACTGAGTAACTGAAGATATGATACTGTGCATACTGTGATAAAATGTAAATTAGTCAGTCTGCAGCTTGTATAATAATGTACATTTGATCTGCTCTCAAAATAACTCAATACACAGTAATTAATGTCTAAACTGACAAAAAAGTGAGTACACCCATAAGTGAAAATGGACAAATTGTGCCCAATTTGCCATTTTCCCTCAACAGTGTGATGTGACTGGTTAGTGTTACAAAGTTTTGGGTGTGAATTGGGAGCAGGTGTGTTGAATTTCATACTAGTCACTAGATGTTCAACATGGCACCACATAATTGTGCAGTTTCAAATAATCAATTGACTCAAAGTTCACAAATATCTTAGCAATTGCAGTGTGCTACTATATTTCTTGTATTTACTTTTGTTACGTTTTAATTGACTTATATAACTTATATGTCAAATGGAATTTTATTAAGTACAGAAATAACCTGCAACCATTAATATACTTAAAACACTGAATCTAAAATCATACTTTCATAAACTGATTCAAAATTAGCTAAGATTGGAGTTGTTCTGTGCAGTACATTATCCTGTTTAAACATATTTACATTTACAAGAACTAAAAATGTGAGGCGAGAAAAGCAACAAACGAGTAAATCAAGTTCCCTGAGCTTGCATTCCCAGCAGAGGTAGAAGAATACATCTGCTTTCGATGATGAGGTCCGTGGTGCTGTCGAAAGGTTCTGTACGTATTCCGCTGATGGCATATTTGCTGATGCAATTCGGAAAATGTGTTAAAAATTCAAAATAAACACAACTGCTGATTATGATGGTAAGCAATGATTCATTTTAACGCATTGTCTCATCTCATGAATAAAAGGTACATCCTGTAACACAAAAAGGAAGTCCTCATTGACTTTAACTTGTGTCACAGAAAACATGTCTTGGTAATTGTCCACCTAAATGGATAATCAGGTCAAAAGTGGAATACCACTTTACAAATTAATATCTTGAGATTACACAGATTTTTAAACACAAAGAAAGATTTAAAACATAAACATGCAAAAAGTAACACTGACATAATGTATACACAATTTGTATAGAGAACAAAAACACTCAATACAATGGAACAAATATAAATGTGACAATCTGTCTCTATCAATTGTACGTAGTATAGTATCCTTTTGAATTACATGTATTTGTTACATCTTTTTTTCCCTTAACAAAAGAAAGCTCTCAGCAAGGAAAAAGTACAGGTGAAACATTTGTATAGGGGAAAAGAAAGGAGGGGGGAGGAAAGAGTATTGTTACAAATACTAATAAAACTAAAACAGAATAAAGTATGAGGTTGAGTCTTCCCAGTATCCATTCAGTCCAATATCAATACAGGATTATTCAAGTAGCATAGTGTCTCCAGCATTCATAACTGGGCTATCCACTGTTGCTTTTATAATCCCATGACTTTGTTGTGCGATTTCCAAATTAATAGAAGAATGGACATAAGCGTGTATGTCAGAGAAGAATGACACCTAACATCAAGTTGATTAAGAGGCAAAATCCTTTATTTGGTTAACAAACATGAGTTTTTAAACAGTAGGTTTAGGGTTTAAAAGGACTCTGTTTTTGCTGAAAGTTACTGATGTCTTTATTGGTTTCCCATCTTTAGTTTTAAAGGGGGGTTTTATCATTAAAAGTTTCGCGATTTGAGCTTTTGATTTTTTACAATTCAAACCCAGGTGCGAGTTGTTTTCCATTAGGCGTGCCTTACTCCCAGGAGGGTTTCGCTTCATGAAGGTTGTGACTCTCTTTGTTTTACCGGGGGAAGGGAGGGATGTCGTTCGCATGTTTTATGGCTGCGGCTGTATTTCCAGGCTCAAAGCTTTTGAAATCAAAACCCTACATTGTGAAAGCAAAACACCTGATTGGTAAACGTTATCATAAACCTGCATGATGAAAAAATGTGAGGAATGCACTCTCCCCTCTCCTCCCCCTCTTTTTCAGGCGGGATAGGGGGGGGGAAAAATTATAAGAATGTTTTTTTGGGGGGAGAGAGAGTGAATTAGCGTTGACCCGAAATTTGCCCAACCCCTTCATTAGAGCGGGGAGATGGCTAGACAAGCTCACACAGCTTTATTATAAGCCCCGCTTGAAAAGAGAAAGCGAGGCAATTGTTTATTTCACTTCCCACATCATAGGGGAATAAGACAGAGCCGGCAGCTAATCACAGCACAGGGGGCGTTTCCTCCGGGGGGGTTTTCCCCAAAAGGTGATGACCAAAAAGGCCGACAATCACGAAAAAAGGGTCGGTCCCTTTCCCGTGCTGCAGAAATACTATAAATGCAAGTTGCTCAGATTCCTCTACTAAGGGGCTTAGGTAAACAAACCCCAAATTTCAAAGTGCTTTTTTACTGTCCCATCATTAAAATTGATCTTTGTAGCGAGAAAACCCCTTTAAATGGCATGTTGACCTCTGCGGAGGCTTGGGAGTTGGAAGAATCTGTGTCCTGAGTGACAGCTTTGTTGGGCAGTGACATGCTGAGTTCAAGTAGTAGTTTTTTGGTGCATTGTAATAGACTTACATCTTCTTCTCTCTCTGGGCTAGCCTTCCTTCGCTAGTTGCTTTGTCTGTAGAGCAAACATATGGTTTAGATTGCATCCTGTGCCAGGTGTGGAAAACCCCGAAGCTGAGCTTTCTTACTTTTTTCATTGCAGGAAATTTTTGGGGCTTTGTGGTATTTTGGGGGGGCTGTGACCGAAAAAATTTTGGGAATTGGTAAAAAAGATGTGTCCCCTATCTGTTTGGGCAGTGGTGCAGCTATTGGAGGGGAGTTTGAGGGGGCAGGACGTAGGTGTGGTTGGAATATTCCCGGGTTGTTTTTGTTCGTGTTTTTTGGGGTGGTGTTGGTGGTAAGGTATGTCCCGAAAGGGTTTAAATTTCGGGGCCTAAGTACGTCCCCCAATTAGGGGTGTTCAGTAGCGCGGATAAGGGGGAGGGGGGGGAAGCAGCCGGCCAGCCCCCGCAGTCATTACTCACACCGGTATTCGCACCCAAAAATGAATGTCCTATTTCCCTGCGTACAATCGATGCATTTTACGGGGGGGAGAGGGAATCCCTAGTTTCTTGGTTATGGTTACCCTAATTTTTTCCGTGCTCTCGTCATTTGGGCAAATCGACGCGAAATGCGCGGCAAAATTCCCCCGTGTGAACATAGCCTAAGATTTCTCTGTCATCCCAAAGCAGGCCAGGAGTTTATTGTGGGATGATATAAACTGTTATAGAACAAATTTTTATTTAATTCAACACTCCAAAAAGAAAATTTTTGTTTGGGAGATGGTCCCAGAATTGTGGGAAATGGAGCAGTCACCATTTGGGTGTTGACAATCTTTTTGGCTTACAGGAATGGAGGTTTTTTTCCCCGGGTTCGGTCTTCATTTCCCCTGCTTATTGTCCGCGGGCCCCATGGGGGCATCAACCGGAATTTTTAGGCTTACCCTTTAAAAAAAGGGCAGCAGGGAAGCCATAGGGGGGCAGTCCACACAGATTTCTTGCACATTGGGGAAATTGTGGTTTTGCCTTTGTGAAGATACATTGGTATTGTTTTAAAGTTATTACTGTTTCAGTTCCCCGCACCCTGCTTGGTTTTGGGGCCCCTTCTCTTTACGGGGTGCTCAGCATGGGACTATATCCCCAAGGGGAACCCTTTACTGAAAATGAAAGCACTTGCATGGGAAACTTAAAACTTTGCGGCCCCCAAAGGGGTCCCAACCATCAAAATGACAGGAATCTCACCTGCCCCCTTGATTTGTGAACTATGGGGGGTTTTAATGTTATCCCATTAAAACTATTGGAAAACTTTAGAATTAGTAACTAGAGAAACAAGCTAGCCCCCCTTTAAAGCAGAACACCATCACCCGAAGTGCCCCACCCAAAAGCGAATTAACAAGGAAAAAAACGATTGGAAAAAAAGGAAAAGGCCCGCCAAAATATGGGGGGAAAAAAATCTCTTCTTCATTTAGAATGTTCCATAAAAGACTTCACACTGTGACAGAGAAAGATACCACTAGCTGTGGTCAGGATAATTCTGAAAAAAGATAATGACTAAGCCATCAAAGACACAGAGGCCTCCAGTGCATTGTTCAGCAGTGACTAATGCAACCCTGCAAACAATACCTTTTTTGCAGCTGGGTAAAGGACCTGCCTAAACTCCCGTGGTGGAAGGTTTTACAAAAAACCCTTCAGCCATCTTTCAGTGCAAAAACCCGCCTAAGACCCCTAAGGACTTCACCGGCAACTATGACTATTTTTCTGTTCTGCTGTTCAAGATGCTTTGCTGATAAAGTTCCAAAGAAACAGCAAGCCGTGTAAAATATTGAGTGACCAGAAAATATGGCAAAGCCAAACTGAGAATCAATATCTGAACTTAGGAAAGCTGGATAAACACTACATAAGCACAAGCAGAAAGTGGGACAGTGTTATGGAAGTGCAAAGCAACTTCCCAGAATGATGTTGCCAGTCAAGCAATTTACCACATAGGCAAAAAAGCAATACAAACAGAGCCCACTCTTAACTGCTGTCTGTAATTAGACATCCTTCGAGGGGGAGTGGTTAGAGTCTAAAGCTACCTCTTGGTTTTCACTACAGTCCACTGAAAGGTAAGATGAACTTGGTTGCAAGAAACCCAGGTTTCCTCACCAGAGAGATGTAGGAAAACACCAAGGGGCAGACAGGATGAACAAAGGAGAACAAGGGAAAACAGGATTGAACACAGAACAAGTAGAGTGGTCAAATAGTTAGAGCTAAGCCAGGTGAGTTCATAGAATAGTCGAGGGGGCAAGTCAGAGTCCAAAACCAGAAAAAAACTAATCAAATTGCAAGCAGGAAAAAGAGCAGTAAACAGCCTCAGCCACTGACTGGACAAAGGTGAGAACTGATGCCAAGACTAAAATATCTCCCAGCTTTGTTTGTGCAGTGTCCAAATGATAAATTAACTCAAGAGTGTATGTGCACATACATCGTTGAAAGAACAAGAGACATTTCCAAAATGTCATTACATCTTTTCGCCTTTATTAAAAGTATGGCAAGAATTTTTATAAGCTTTCAGTGGTAGGAGTATCATTATGCAAAACAGATAGTATATCTTGTTTGGACAATATAATCATCATTTAAGTAAAGCCTTTTCATTACTATTCATTTATTATAACAATCGGCTCATTAATAATCATCAATAATAATTTTTTATTTGTCAGCTCATCAGTAATAAAAACACACCTCTAATTATTCTTAAGCTCTGGTTGATTTGCGTTAGTATGCATGACAATCATTTTTAGATATCTAAAGGTCAGTGATTCTACTGCATAAGACAGAATAACATGGCTTGCGGTTTTATCTCTAACCTTCTACTTCTAAATATCTAACAGTCTGTGTTAGGATATGTTCTTCGCAAGCTCATTACAAGTAAGAATGTTGATACTTATGAAGAGACAACTTCTGCAAAAAGCTGGGTTTCTACAACAATTCTGCAAGGGCACAGAAGAAATAGATAAGATTTAGCTACAACTTCATGAAAAGTACTGGTCATTAGAAAAAAACTGCAAACTTTTAAACACCCTTATGGAACTATAGTAATTATGAGAGAATTAATATCCATAGCAAAACTCAAACTGGTTCTGCTACAACCTCAGGCCGAGACTGGGCAGCAGGCATAGAAGAGTCTTAAAGGTACAATGCACTCCTAACAGACAGGCAATAAAGGGTCAAAATCAGTCCAAGTCAAAATCCAGGAAGTCAAGCAAGGATAATCCTAAAAAATTGTGAGCTTAAACTGCGTGAAACACAGTAACATCATCCACATTCAACATGTAGTATACTAAGAAACAATAGCTGGCAGCGGGAAAAGACGGAATCAAGAGAGAACCAAGCTTACAGATTAGTCTACTGATTAAGCCACCTAAGTTATGAATTTTCCAGATATGCAGACTGACTGCAATTGCCAAAAAGTTTAAGCATTATATACACCTGCTGCCTAAGCCTTCCACTAGCACAACAGTGACTAGAACAAGCTGAAGGAACATGGACATTATACTGTTATCCCTTCTAGAAACAATAACCACTATGCTTTTATACACCTTACAGTGACGGTAACCATCAAAGGGATTGCAACATTACATTAAATTGTCTTCAGAATAAGGGGATAGTGAAAACAAGCAACTTTGCAATTGAATGTCATTTGCAAAGCTGTCTTGTTTCACAGGATCCCTTATCTCTGTTATGTGTAAACACTATTCCCCAGTGCTGGTCAGATTCCTCCTCCTTTCATTTCATTGGCTGACGGCTCTACTAATTTACATTCTGTCTGGCCCCTGGTCGTATTCACGGGAGCGTGCATTCCTGCTTCTCTCACTCAAAATAAGGGTCTGGCAACAATTTCACTTTGCACAGCCAGCAGCTCCACAGTAATGCTGCAGCTGCTTCTACAATCAGAAAACAGCAGAATTGTGCCTTGGTGCCTAATGCTCCTGCGTGTAAACATAGAAGGGAGACAGATCTGTGTTGCTCTGGATGAGTTCATAGAAGACTGGATTCAACTGTAACAAACCTCCAGCTGTGAGAGGAGAAGAGATCAGTGCTCTGAGTTCATAGAAGACTGTCTAGACTGAATGCAGAAGAAATCACAGAAACATTAGAACCCTTATTCCTAAAATATAACCTTTATTAGGTATCCCTTAAAAGTTAAACTAACTAATATATCTAATACAACACACATTACCTAGACATCCATGCATGTAGACATAGGACAAAAATAGAGATGTATTATATTCAGCCTAAAATCCCTATTATACCCTACTCAAAGGCGGAAGATTCGCCCCAAAAAGGGCGGTCCCACCTCTTGATGACTCACCCTATTTTACTTAAGGTATACACTGCAGTATATACTGCATGGATGCCAAAGAATTTTAAAAACCCTAGAATCCACACAAAACATCAAAAACAGAACAACAACTATCTTTCTGATATAGAGGGCAGTAACACAATATCAAAATGCCTGTTCACATAGCAGATAAATGATAATCAATGATAATCATATTATATTAAAGCCTACTGCCCTTAATAGACGTGAATAACTCCGTCCATTGCCCGACGCGTTTCCCCCTCTTTCATCAGGGTTCATCAGGGGTCTTCTAGACAAAGATCCATAGGTTCAAAAAAGATGTAGTGTTCAAAGGTATTCCTATGAATCCCCCATAAGCTTTAATATAATATGATTTTTAATCTCCTTTCACATTATAAATCTTTCAGGGTATAGTTGGAGCACTAACATGGCAAGCCTGGGGGCCTTCATTAACTGGACAACTGAAGGCAACCTGCGATCCTGTCATGGTGAGAGGAGATTAGATGAGGGAGAAAGACGTCTTGTGTCTAACCTTTCAGATGCCACAGTCACTCTTGACTATGGCATCTGAGGGTTAAACAGCTGAGATCAGAGTGATTTTCAAACCTTGCCACAGCCAGTGGGTGTCGGCTGTGTAGGAATTTTGGCCCATTCCTCCTGACAGAACTGGTGCAACTGAGCCATGTTTGTAGATCGCCTTGCTCGCACCTGCCTTTTTAGCTTTGCCCATAAATTTTCAAATAGGATTAAGATCAGGGCTGGGTGATGGAAACTCCAAAACATTGACTTGGTTATCCTGTGGATGTATTTTAATTTAAACCAGAAACACGCTGCCTCTGTGTGTAACATCATAGAAAAGTCTAAAGAAATCAGCCAAGATATGAGGAAGAGGATTGTGGACTTGCACAAGTCTTGCATTCTTCCGGAGTATCCGGCACAGGCAGCATGTATGTCATTACGCTGCCTGTGCAGCCTAATGACATCACACCGCCTGTGCCAGACGATGGAGCGCATCAGAGCAGCTGCGAAAGGTAAGCACTTGTATTTTTAATTTGGGGGGACATATAACTGCCTTTTGGGGACATATACCTGCCTATACCTGCCTATTGGGGACATATACCTGCCTATACCTGCCTATGGGGGACATATATCTGCCTATGGGGGACATATACCTGCCTATGGGGGACATTAAACTGCCTATACCTGCCTATGTAATTTCATTGGTATCCATTTTTATTTTGAAATTTACCAGTAGCCGCTGAATTTTCCATTCTAGGCTTATACTCGAGTCAATAAGTTTTCCCAGCTTTTTTGATGCAAAATTAAGTGCTTATATTTGGGTCAGCTTATACTCGAGTATTTACGGTGCTCATTAATAAACTTTTATTTATTTTTTTCTGTTTGGTAGAAAGATAGAAAAAAAGCAATATGCCATTGTTTTTCATATTTTTTTCACGATGTTCATTATTACTTGGGTTGTAATGATCATGGTGATACCCTATGTGTGTATATATTTTACTATTTTAAAACAAAACAAATATTAATTGTGTTTTTAAATGTACACTTTTTTTACACTTTATTTTAGATTGCGATTGCTCATATAATGCTCTGGTATATTGAATATACCATATCATTACTACCTGTTAGTGTAATATTGACAGGCAACTTAATGTGCCACACCTCTGGCATGGCCTAATAGGTATACAGCCATGGCAGGCCTCAGGGCTTTTGTTAGGCTTCGGGTGCATGGCAATGTATGGCACACCGGGTATGTCGGATGCCAATGGAGAACTGGGGGAGCCTCCTCCTTCTGTCAAAACAGCTGCAGTCAATGGTAACCACAGTGTCTAAGAGGTTAAACAACTGGGAACATTATCTATGATCCTGGCTGGTACTGCAGGGGCCCAACTGTAAGTCACAGGCTCCCACAACAATCATGTGGGCACAGGAACTATGTCCTCATGATCACCATGCTGTACCTGTATATCATATATCGGTTTGTTAAAGGGATGCTACCATCAACATTTTTTAATATATTGACAAGAAATATGTGACTATGATCTGGATTTTTTGTTTTTTTAAAGTTTTCCTTTGTTCATGGCTTTCTGGTTTGTCTCTCCGACTTCCCCTCTATAATCTCTAATAGCAAAGCAGTGAGGATTGCCCCCTGGCTGGTACTGCAGGGGCCCAACTGTAAGTCACAGGCTCCCACAACAATCATGTGGGCACAGGAACTATGTCCTCATGATCACCATGCTGTACCTGTATATCATATATCGGTTTGTTAAAGGGATGCTACCATCAACATTTTTAATATAGACAAGAAATATGTGACTATGATCTGGATTTTTTGTTTTTTTAAAGTTTTCCTTTGTTCATGGCTTTCTGGTTTGTCTCTCCGACCTCCCCTCTATAATCTCTAATAGCAAAGCAGTGAGGATTGCTTGACAGTTCTCTTCCAGGCCGACTATGGCTTGAGAGGTGTAAGTGTTAACTGCAAGACCTGATAATTATGAGAAATGCTGAATCTCCACCCATTAAAGCAAAATATTAACCCATTATCTTTTCATGTATTGGTCAAGTCATTGCCTTGTCATTCTTGTCTAATCTTATCTAGACCTGTTCACAGAACAACAAAGTGATCATTATACTATTACCTGCCATTTGTAATGAGACTGCATACAGATAAATTGCAGCTGCATTACATTGAGATTAGTCTGTCCTGCCATTCAGGAGCTTTATCTTTTTACTATTTCAGCTAGAAAACAACAAGATATGTTATTTTTAATTGTACAGTATACGTGGAATGGAAAAAAACATACTGCCAAAAATTCTAAAAACATTGTTTTCCAGGAATATTGTTTTTTTTTTTTTTTTTTTTTTTTTTAGAACTCCGCAAAATGTCCATTTAAGAGACTGGAAACCAAGAAAAACAGGTATGTCATGGTTCCCTAAGGGGTTAAACTTAATTTTGTGTAAAAAGAGGCAAATTTTGAATGTTCATTAAACTCCATATTGCCTAGGCACCGGTAGGGGCTCATAAATGGTCATTTTTGGTTTCAGCTTAACCAGATCAGCCTCATAGACTGCTTGGCTGAGCTAGTAGCCTCCAATAGGGCACACAGAGTATTCCAGAGAATCCGTGCACAGATCTTTGTTGTAGGCACAGGGGTTTCCTGCTGGTAATAGCCTTCTTCATGGTAATAGATTAATATATTACTTCCAATCTGAGGGAAAACAATAGCGCAACATGCTGCACTATTCTTCCTGAAAACATGATGGACCCTCAAGTCAGTAAGGTGCGTCAGGCACTATTGGTGTCCATTGTGCAGATCCAGCAGTCCATCACTCTTGTTTTCCTGCTGCTGTGATGGAATTAAAATTAGAATGACAATGTAGGTATGAAGCCTTAGTTATGTGTTGTTTGACTGATTTTTTTAGGAATAAATTCTAAGAAAATAAATTTAGGATGTATTAGCATTCCTTTAATGTGTGTAGTATTCCATAATGTCATGCAGATAGCATCTGTACTGGGTTACCTGGTTGATAAGGTCTTGGTTTCCTTGACAACAAAATGTTTTAAACATGAAACAGACATGTATTTACCTGCCAGGATACTATCTGATATTTTGGTCGTTTTCCAAGGAATCATACATTTACAGAATTATGAGCACAAAACTAAATTATTTTTGAATCATGACAAAAAAATGGTAATAAAGTTATTTTTGCAAATTCAAAAGTTTTTATTAAAGGCATCAATGAACAATCAGAGTCAGGCGAATCACATTGTAGTCAATTCTGAGGACATTCAAAAAATTAAAGGGGTAGTGGGGGGGAGGGTTCAGGGAAGGAAAGAGGAAGGATGAGGTAGAACATGTCGCATCAGGTATCATATGCAAGCTGTTAGCATAAGGGACATAGAGAGCCAACAATAGTCGTAAAAGACAACATGTCATAAACAGAAGTGATGGTTCGATAATTACTGGAGGCTCCTGGACCAAAGGGAAAGGCGGTTATCAGGCCTAATGAGCCTGAGCTGCTAAGGACTCGCTGTGAGCATTTCCAGTGGGGAGGAGCCACCAATATCACACATATGATGTAGCATAACAGTGTCTCATATATGCTGAACAACAGCAATCTAGCCTTTGACTCCGAAAACAAATATAAAAAAAAGAATACTAAGTAGAAAAGTAAAAGAATAAAAAAAAAAAAAAGGAAACTAACAAGGGCCAGGGGGGAGCAAGGGTTTTTTAGGTAATTCGGATCAAAAATTGTTTTTCCCCCAGGTTCCTTTATACGCAATTTTGTAACCCGGGAGTATTTGGCACGGAAATAAAAAAGAGAGGTTTGAAATTTATAACACGCTTTATAATGAACTTGAAGACCGCCCCACAGAAGGCCATCCAGTGCCCCATGAACCCAAAGTATTTGCTTGTTGTAAGGAGATCTTTCTAAATTCCCAATCCTGAAGCACCTGAATTCTTGAACCAACTAGTGATAGGGGCTGATGTAAAACCACAGCCTGGGTATTCCCGTTTTGCGTAAAGCAAAATTTTAAAATTAGATGCTTTTAAAGTGGTGTGGGTTTTGGGAAAATACGGAATAGAGAATATGGGGGGTCATTCGTTTTTTATTCCAGTTATAATATGTTGATATCAAGTACTTTAACCAAAAAGGCTGGAGCACCGGGCACCCCCACCATACATGACCTGGGCCCCTCATCCGTTGCAGGCCAAAAACTCAGGGATCCTGGAACGCAAACCAGCAGGCGGGAACTCTTTACCATCGGAAAAAATTTTGTAATGTAATTTTTGGGATTTGTAGGAACAGAGGACCTTGTGTAAACTAAAATGTTTTGCACCTTCCCCTAAGAAAGGTGTGTTCAATTCACTTCCCACCCCTTTTAAAAGAGACTTTTCCCCCTGAACCCGGTTATCAACCTATAACCAAAAGGGAGTCTTACTGGTATTTCCTAAAACCAAAATTAAAAAGAAGTGGGGGCTCGTGGACCTAGGGTGGGGCTCCTTTCCCACAATAGACTGCGCTTGATAGAAAGTAGTCTCGAAAGTTCGTGCCGATCTCATTCCCCCCAACCCTCTAGCCTTCACCCCTGTCGGGGATAAAAATTTTCATGACAAAGGGGACGCGGCACCCACAGATTAGCTATCGCTGAGGACAGAGGCCAGGCACTGCCGGATTGCTAAAAGGGGGGAAACAGGGCCCCTCTTGGGGAATACAGCCCCCATTTTGAAGCATAAGCCCTTCGTACCAACACAGAGACTTGTCAACAACGGAACCGGGTGCAACAAGCTCTTCGATAGCATTGACCCGGGGACCAGGAAAAGGCAGCAATGGGGGCTTTGCCCTTTTGGGATTCAAATAAAACCCAAATTTAGGGTTTGTTGTATTTGAAAGGTCTAGAGTCGCACTGAAAAAGCGGCAAGGAAGTATGCTCAAAAATCCGGCAGTGAAAGGCCCCCCTTTTTCGTTTTTGGGACGAGACAGGGTGGCTCCGCAAATATAGGGTGCCCTTGTGCCCAACAAACTTAGGGGTAACTCTGCTTAGATTTTTGAAGAAAGATTTGGGTAAGAAAAAATATTTGCCTAAAAAATATATAAAAGCCTAGGGGGGAAAATTCATCTTTAGGATGTTAAGCGTCCAATCCAGAAAAGCCCCTTCTGTCCCATTTAAAGAGATCCTTTTTAAACTTACAAATAGTGGGGGAAGTTAATCAAAAATCTGCCCCGGGGGGCAGAAGGGACTTGAACCCCCGGTTTTTTAAAGGGAACAGCTTTCCCATGAGAAAGGAATGAGGTTTTTAAGTTGGTTCAAGAGGCTTGGGGAACTTTAAGGGGGGCAAAACGAGTTTTTTAGATGGGTTATTTTATGTTTACGATTTACAATTCTTCCGGGATTTTTTAAATGTAGCGGGAGAGATGTGGCCGGTTCCTTTGAGGAAATAATAAACGTCTCTATGCAGAACATTTAAAATTGGAGACCCCCCACCGAAACCCCCTGAACTTGGGGGTCATCACGAGGGCCTGCATCAAATGCCCCAAACCAAAAAATAGAGGAAGGGGAGAGAGGGCATCCCGTCGGTGCCATTATAATAGTCAAGGGGGCCGAAATAGACCTTTAATACGTTTTTGAGCTTGGGTTCCCCCAGTATAGACCAAATCTTTGCACACATTCCCCGCCAAAAACCTAAGTTTCCGGGACTCCTTCAAAAAGGACCAGCAACCCGATCAAAGCCTTTTCGGCATCTAATATAAAAAAATTGAATTTGTGGGGGGTGGACAGGGGGACAGGAAAAAGTCTTAAGGGGTGTGTCCCTCCTCCCTGGAAGGATGAAGCCACCTGGGCCAGATGGATAAGGGAGTTGAGCAGAGGGTTTTATAGATTGGGGAGAATTTTGGCATAATTTTGGCGTCTTATTTTTCAAAGGGTATAGGGGAAGCTCTGACATTGTAAAGGGATCCTTGCCTGCCTTTGGAATACTACAATGTGGCCTTGAGGAAGCAGCATCCAATGGAGAGTTCAAGAGGTAGCATTAAAGGGTGCAAGGAAGGTTTCGTTTTTTCTCCTTTGAAATTTATAAAAAAAAGGTGTATCCACCGGACCAAACCTTATTGGAGGCCAGATGAAATGGCATCCCCGCAGTTTTATTTGGGAAAAATGCCTCCAGGAGGGGAGAATTGGGTTTTGGGGGAAATGGAAAGGGCCTTCTCTCCAAGTAAGATGCAAGTTGGTGTGATCATCGTGGGGTCGACAATTAACAGCGTTTGGGAAAAATTCGGGGAAAAACTCCCCGGATCCTTCTGTAAGGTCACAACTCTTCCTCCTTCCCTTTTATGCAAGGAACAATACCTGCCCTTTTGTCTTTTAAGTCTCGAGCCAAGAATCCCCCCTGGTTTATTGCTCCAAAAAAAAGGAGCTGGAGAAAATTTCCGAATCTTTTTTATCCTGTTATCCCTTAGCTGGAGAATCTCAGTCTTGTGGGTTTAGGGCTTCAGGTCAGCTCTAGGCCCCGAATTGTGAATTGCTCTTGTGTATAATTCGTCAACGGGACTGGACTTTTAAAAAGGCTGCCTTCTTTAAACGTGCACCCGCTTTATAAGATTTCCCCTTTGTACACATTTCATGCCTCCCAGAGTTTGCGGGAGGTTTGTCCGCGGGGGGTAGTTTGGTGAATGTGTCAATAGTATTCTGCAAGTCAGATAGGCAGACGGAGTCTGACAGTAGTGATATAAAGTTATTTTTAAACTGTAATGAACCCTTTTTTTAAAGGGGGCCACCATCAAATTTTTTTTATATTGACAAGCAATTTTTACCAATTATATTGATTTTTTTTTTTAATTGGTGGTTGTTTTTTATATAATTTTTAAAAATCTCCTGACTTCTTTCTTTGGCTTTTGCCCCCCTCTTGACTTTTAGCACGCATTTTCAAGGATTTCTTGAGGGTTCTTCTACCAGACAAACTATGGCCTTAGAGTGCTTTCACACAGTGCATTTTTGACGTGTTTTTTGACACGTTTTTGATGCTTTTTACTGCAATTTTGTGCAGCAATGTGCAGCATTAATTGCTGTGCCTCCTGCACAAAAAAACGCATAAAAAACGCACCGTGTGAAAGTACCCTTAGAGGTATAAGTATAATCAGATGCTCCTGTAAGTGTGAAGAAATCCCCTCTGGAGTGCAGAAAAAAGATTAACCCATTATTCTTTCATGTATTGCTCTTTTTATTGCCTGTGGTCTAATTTAATCTTATCTCTATCTGTACAAAGAACAAGAGAGTGATTGCAATGTCATTACCTACTATTTGTAATAAGACTACATAGAGATAAACAGCAGCTGCTATAAAGTGAAATTAGTCAGCCCTGCCATTCAGGAGTTTTATCTCTTAACTTATCACAGCAACAAAAAAAACAAGATTTTTATGCAATTTTTAATTGCAAAGGAAAGCCGAAATAATTCTTAAAATTTTTTTTCCCTGCTATTATTGGTTTTAACAAAACAAAAAACCTTTTCTGATGGAAGTGTCCCTTTAAGAATGGTCTGTTTTTTGGCTTTAAAGAGGCATTCCTGTTTCATTGATTAGCTTTAATTGTATGCAAAGATAAATAAAGACTATTACCATATACATTGCTTTTCTGATTGTGTTTCCCTTCAGATTTAGGAGCAGATCTTATCTCCTGCTTTTGCACAAGCTTCCCAAGTTACCGGTCACCTCTCTCTGCTCTTACAGGCTGCAATAGTTAAACCATTAGGGCATGTCCCAACAGCAAGGGTTTTCACCCGGTTTTTCAGCCGGTTTGCGTTTTTTCTGACCGCCTGAAAAACTGGCCGAAAATGAGCACAATGGTGCTCTATGGAAAATCCGTGCAGCAGTCCCCACTGCACGGGTTTTCCGTCCGGCGTTTTTTCCGCCTGGTCCGGCCGCAAATCATTCTGCCTGCACATTATTCCGTTCGGTTTTCGGATGGAATATGTGCAAATGAATGTGAAGGGGGAGGGCTCTTCTCCGCTCATCGCGGAGAAAAGCTGCCCCCCCCCCGGTGGCCGTGGGGAAGGCCGCAAAACAGGGCAAATACCGGCCGGCAAACCGGTCGATATTTGTTTTCTTGCTGTGGGTACGCAACCTTAGAGCTCTGTAGCCTACAGTCCTCCTACAGTTTAGAATCCTCCTTATATCCATCGTAACAAGCTCAGCTAGGAACAGCAGAGATGATATACCAATCACTGCTGTAGAACCACCCACAGCATAACCAGGAAGTATGAGTCGGAAGCTGGCTGTGGCTCTGTAACACAGCAACAGAAAGGGGTTATTCCCAAAAGCAGATAGAGGTGCAAATATTCCGATTGCACAAAATATTAGTTTTGTATTGCCTTCTTGTTTTCTTTACCCCTTCAATGTCACGTGGAATAGGAAAATTTGTCGGAGGGTTTAGGAGGAGCAATATGTAATATCACTAGAGAAACTTTTACTACAAGCCCCATAATGCTTTGTATGACCCTCTGTTCCACTGGCCTTTTCGAAGTTGCCATATTGCTGCCTCCGCAGTCAGGAAAACTTCAGGAACAAAGTGTGGATCAGTGCACTACTGTCAGTTTACATCCAGCTACATGCTCAGTTCAATGAAAGTATTCGTGGATGGTTTTGCTCACAGCTGAAGTATACAAACAGCGGGATGCCGCTTTAAGGTAAGAATTTACATATCTCAGCTTCTATATATTTTTTAACTATTGCAATTGTTAAAATTATAATTTTTATAAGGTATAATTTAATTTGCATATCACTAGGACAACCCCTTTTATGGCATCTACCAATTTGAGGGTTTTTTTGTGCCAAAAGTCGCATTCTTCAATTACACCATTTTGAGGTGCATAATTGACTGACTAATTACTTGGAGAGGGATTGAACCCCCCCTTCCCCACACTTCCGTTATTTTTTATTACTTCATTCTTTACTGTGCAAAGTTTATTCTGATCCATGATGATGCCACTAGATTTTTGCACCCCTGGAACCCTTGGGTCCTCTATCAATCATCCTTTTCGGGTTAATTGTCTTGTGGGTTGGGCCCCTGCCCTTGGCGTTCATCATCTTCCTCTCATTAGGTGGCTTATTCTATTTTGCCTTGCTGCTCCCCCAGGGTCGGATGGACCGGAGAGGCTTCCCACTTCCTCCTTTTTTTTTTTTCCTTTCTCTTTCTTTCTTTTCATAAAGCAGTCCAATGTTACTCTCACTCTACCATGTGCTTGTCGCATACGTGTATTCATATTTGCACTTATTCCTCATTACGGGATATGCCTTGTGGACTAGGTCTCTACCAACTTGTGTCAATTTGGATCTCGAGGTTCCAGGTGCTCCCTGCATCTCCGGTTCCAGGTGCTCCCTGCATCTCCGGTTCCAGGTGCTCCCTGCGTATGCGTCTAACTGTTCCTCTGTTTCTTCACTATAGGACACACTGTGTTGATCGTGTCTTAATCACTGTGTTTCATTATGTGATGTGACTACGATTCTTTGTTCTATTCGTGTCTTTGTTATAAGAAAATGTTAAATAAAAATTAAATAAAAAAAAGAAGTTTATTCTGATAATGTATGCAAGTATGCATGTATGTGCAATAGTTTTAGGCAGGTGTGGAAAAATGCTTAATAATGCTTAATAATAATAATGCTTAATAAGAATGCTTTCATTCATGTTGCCCATAGAGTTCTTCTAGGTACACCTATACACAGGGAGGTTATTCCAAACATTTTGAAAAAGTAACCACAAATCTTATGTCTTTTTATGTAACACCAGAAAGACTCAATGATGTTGAGATCAGAGCTCTGTTGAGGCCATATCATCACTTCCAGGACTCCAAAGGATAAGGGTGGCCACACCAAGTATTGATTTCATTTTGATTTCTCTTTTGCTCATTAACTTTTCAGTTTGTTAATTAATGAAAATAACCTTCTATTTTTGAAAGCACTCTCACTTTTTCAGCATTTT
>JAODAL010048805.1:0-28689 GCA_025379985.1 Phyllomedusa bahiana | reverse complement strand
TTAAAAATTTAAAAATTACCCCCAAATTTTTTATTTCCACCACAGGGGGAATTTGGGGGAATAGGTCCCAAAAAAAAATATTTTTTTAAATTACCCGAAAAAATTTCAGTTTTACGGGGGTTTTTTTTTCACTTTTTGGCCCCCCAACCCCCCCCAGTTTGTTGAAAAGACCAATTTCCCCATTTAAAAATTTTGGGAATAAAACCAATTTTTTTTAATTTTTCCCCCACAGGTAAATTGATGGGGCCCCCCAAAAAAAAATCCCTTTTTTTCCAAATTTCATTACAGATACTTTTTTTTTTTTTGGAACTTTTGCCCTCCAGTTTTGGTTTAAGGGGAAAACCTTCCCCCCATTTAAAATTTGAATCCAGCAATTTTTATTCCCCCCAAAAGGTAAAATTGGGGGAATAGGTTCCCCCAAAAAAATTAACCTTTTTATTATCCAAAATACTTTTTTCCCAAAGATACGTTTTTTTTTTTAACTTTGGGCACCACCCTTTTGTTGATAGCCCCTCTTTGCATTTTTAAATTTTTTTGGAAAATCCAGAAAAAATTTTTTTTTTTTTGGGAAATTTGGGGGGTTTTTTGAGAAAAATTGTGGGATTTTCCCCCGCCCTTTTTAAATAAGAGATTTTTTCCCAAAAACTTTTTCCCCAAAAAAAAACCTTCTCAAATTTTTTGAAAAATTTTTTTCTAAAAACAGGGGGGGCAAAAATTCAGGGGGAAAGGGGGAAAAGGGGGGGGGGTGGGAAACCAATGGAGGTAAAAGGAACGGGGAAGAAGGTGTTTCCTTCCCATTGCTGGGGGCCCAAAAAACACCCCCATCCCAAACCCGGATCACCCAATTTGGCAAAAAACCCGCCCCCGGGCCCCTGCCCCAACCCGCTGGGTCGGGGCCCCGGGGGAATTTCTCGAAACCCGAAAACCCGCCCCCGCCAACCCCGCCCACCCCAAAGGGGTTAATGCAACCTCCACCCCAGCGGGTTTTTACCCCCTCGTCCCCCCTTTCCCGGCCCCAAAAAGGGCCCCCCCCGTCACCCAAAATCACCAGCTTTCCGCCCCCAAAAAAAAAAAGGCACCCCAAAAAATTTTCCAACTCGTGCCCCCACCCCCTTGGGGAAAAACCTTTTTTTTGAAAAAACCCCCTTTGGATGAAAAAAATTGGGGGGTTTGGGGGCCCAGAAGGAAATGTTAAAAGTTCAAGGGGCCCAAAAGGGGAAATAAAAAATTTTTCTCTGTTTCTGTCCCGCCCAAAGTTACTGTTTGGCCAAAATCAGAGGGGAAAAAAGGAAAACCCGGGCCCCAAACCCGGAAAAAAACCCCGGGGCGGTCCCCCCCCCCCCCAAACGCCTTGCACCCCCCCTTTGCTTGTACCCCCCCGAAATCTCCTGGATGCAGAATTGCCCCCAGGACGGCCCCAAAAAGGTTTAAAACCTGGGGGTTATGATGATGATGACGACTTTTGCGGTTTCCAACTGGTTTTTTTCAGCAGAATCTGCTTGCGAGTGCTTCATCATGTGACGAGGAGGAAGACGATGGGGGTAGTGTCAGTAGTTGGGGTTCCGCCTCAAAAAAGGGAAGGTGAGAGGGCGGTCGCAGAAGTCCGCTGATATGTATTCCGCAGCCACGGTCAGCGGTCAAACCCCGCTCCTCGCTTATCGCAGTCAAAAAGGTACCAGGACCTTCAAGCCTGGGCCTTTTTGACCCAGCCTCTGATTCACCAGCGATTCATATGCCGCCTTTGCCGTAAAGCATAAGTAGAAGGCAAGAACCTTAGGTGGTTACCACCACCCATACATGTCTAGTCACATGCAGCGAATGCATGAGTTTGAAATGGAAGGCAAACACTTGGCCAAAAAGGCCAGACGACGCCGGGCCATCCTACCACTGTTACACCCTCTGTCTCGCCTCCTGTCCTCCTCCCACCAACCAAGCGTTCCTCAGCTGACCATGTCTCTGAGTCATGGATCAGGGTATCAGCCTCCGCTTCAGCCTCCCACCGTCGCCCTCGAGTACCACCAGCACCACCATGAGACCCATCCTAACCCTTATCCTCCGCCAGGTTGACGACCTGATACGCCATTACAGTGGCCTGTCTAAGCTGCCAGCCTTATGTTTCCAGGTTTGGGAGCCAGAAATAAATACTTTAACCCAAAACAATCCCAAAAGCCAAAAGCCTGATAGTCGGCATTGCCAGGCTTTTGGCCCTTGGGAAAATTTTTGCCTTTCCGTATGGTGGACAAGATGGGTTCCGCCACGTCATCGGCCCTTGCCTGCCCCCATTACTAGATGCGAGCACAGGAATTTATTTGCCAGAGAAAAGCGTCCCTGCCTCTGGCAAGCCACATGTATTCTAAAATTTCCAAGCGCGTTTGTCTGGCATATATGTCGGAAAAGTTCCAACCTGACCACCGACACTGGACTAGTAAGCACGGCCAAGGCCGCTACCATCTCATGTGACAGCTCAATGGGTGAGCTGGGTGGATGTCACTGGGGGTTACGGTGGCTCTCAGGCTCGGGCAAGCTCTTCAAACCGCACGGGATGGTGCAGGGTTCTTTCCACCAAGGTCCTCTGGGTGGTATCACGTGCCCAGAGAAACCAGGCCGTGTTGAAATTAATCTGTCTTGTGAGACGTCCACCACGGGTCAGGAGCTGTGGATGGCTCTCCGCAACGAGACTGAGCGACTTGGATGGGTTGACAAGAAACCTGTGCCGGCAAGGTGGTGTGCGATAACGGGCGAAATCTGCTGGACGCCCTTAAGATCGCTAGGCTGGAGCACATCCCTTGCCTGGCACATGTCCTGACCTTGTCGTCAGAAATTTCTAAAGACGCTACCCGGTCTGGACTGCCTGCTGAGGAAGGCTCGAAGTCTAAGTTCGCACTTCCGCCGTTCGCACCCTGCTTCGTCCCGCCTGGGCTGCGTTGCAGGGTCAGCTCCGGCCTCCCCGGTCAACCGTCTCATTGTTGTCGTGGCAACACGCTGGAATTCCACCCTCACATTGCTCCAGCGATAGTTGGCAGCAGCGCAATGAATTACGCAGTACGAAGTGAAACATGGCTGATACAAGCAGCGGTGCGGACATCGGGGTGTTGAGCCACCTGAGAGTTGGAGGGGGGGCCAAAAGGGGGTTGTGAAAGGAGCTTTCTGCACCATCCTTGCCAGGTTTTGAAAAGAAGCCACCAAAAATGGTCAGTGGGGACAATGCCCTTGTCAGCATGAGAATTGTGGTGATCTTTAGTTCTGGACGATCGTTGGACACTCTGAGAACAACAAGTCCCGCCAGCGACGGAGGAGGAGACGGACACAGCAGATTCGGACACGGAGCCTTTCTCCCCGTCAAATACACAAGCCCCGACAGTTTACAATGTTCATAGGTCTTATTAGGCTGTGGGTCGGGGTCCAGGGCTAGTGCAGGTGGGCGCATCAGCTCTAGGGTGCATCATCTCAGGTCAAGTCAGGGCCTGTGTTGAAGCTGTGGCCGGAAGGCAGCGGAGGTGGAGGCGGAGGGAGGAGGAGGTATTCATGACACCGATGTACCGACGTCCTGCCTTGGAATGAGGTTGGCGCGGAATTGAGGCGGGGAGGAAGATGAGGAAGATCAGTTTGCTAAGTGGCCCCTCGACCCAGAGGCTTGGGTAAATCATGGCTCCATCTCATATCTATGAGTGATTGGATGCTCCATTTTCCTCCAACATGATCCTGCATTAGGCATCAAAATGAACAACAGTTACTGGGTGGCCACCCTTCCTGGATCCCCAGGTACAAAACAAAACTCAGCCAATTTCCTTCCAACCACCAAATAGAGAGTAAAAAAATGCAGGAAGGGAGGAATTGCGAGACCTTGCTGATTTGATCAAGGAGAATCTGTTGAGTCTGCTTCACGTTACCCGAATGTCCCGGCGTGGTAAACATCAAGCGCACGTGACGCAGTAGGGGTTGTGCCAAAGTAGGGTAGCATGCTAGCAGCAAGCAGGTGGCAGAAGCCTAATGGGTGACTCTGGCAATCTTTGTTTACCACCTCACCAACGCATGCAATGCTGGGCATAATCCAACACACAGAGATCAAGCTTAAGTCATGGTGCACGACCTATCTGCGTATCAACACCGATGTTTTTGTATGTGTTCCGCGACCCAATTGACTTTGGGTATCTAAAATGGATGAATGCACGAGCTGGCTCGTACACGCCATTGAGGTGTTGTCCTGCCCAGCAGCCAGCGTCTTATCTGAGCGGGACTTCAGCACAGCTGAGAGGAGACATTACAGGACAAACGCATCCGGGCTTACACAGATAATTGGATTGGTTTGACTTTCATCAAGATGAATCAGGCATGGAGATATGATGATGTTGTGGCCCCAATTCGGAGGTCATCGATTAGTTGCCGGTCTACTTCACTTCCTTTTCAAACAGAAATGGTCCTTTGAAAAACTATTTTTTAAAATGATCATTTCCTTACTGAATTTTTATTATCTTTTCCCAACAGTTCATTTTGCTGGTTTTGCTGTGAGGAGGACTGTAAAAGAACCAAGGTTTCATGACAACACCGTATTCCTTTTTTACTCCACACTTTTTTTATCTTAGAAGTTGTTTCGCATGGTCAATGGTTTTGAGGTCATGTTTGACTGTGAGATACAGCTATAATTATGGTCCTTGTGGAACAGAAATGTGGCACTTTTAAGTGACATTTCTCCCTCACAATTTTTAATAGTGCTTGAGAAGTCATATTTATAATTTTTTGGGTGGTCATGTAGCTGTGAGATACAGCAATAATCATGGTCCTTTGAACAGTAATGTGGCTTTTAAGTGGCATTTTCTCCTCACAAATTTTAATTAGTGGCTGAGAAGTCCATATTTATAATTTTTTGGGGTCATGTAGCTGTGAGAGTACAGCATTAAATCATGGTCCTTTGGAACAGAAATGTGGCTTCTAAGTGGCATTTCTCCTCACAATTTTTAACAGTGGCTGGAAGTCATTTTTATTTAAAATTTTTTGGGGTATGAGCGGCCTTGAATGCAGCAATACTACAGGTCTATTATAACAAAAAAATGTTGTTTCTAACAGACATTTGTTCTTCACCAATCGTCCAAAGTGGCTCAAGGTAAATGCTTATGAATTTCGGGGGCATTTTGCTTTGAAAATGCAGCTATACTATAGTTCCTATTATAAAAAAATGTTGTTTCTAACTTCTGACATTTGTTCTTCACAATTGTCAAAGAGTGGCCTCAAGGGTGTTGGTGCTGTCAGAATACAGGAATAGGTAGAACAATGCTTAATGGAACATATTGGCAAATGACTTTTTTTGCAAGATCTATAACATAGCTTTCAATCCTGAATTGAGACAACCCATTTAATACAATTAAAAAAAGAGCATCAAAGACATGGTGGGATTCCATCCTATTTTTTAAAAAATGTAGTCTTTTTCTAGAATTGAAAAACTACTTAAAAAAACTCTGCATGTACAAAATAACTGGTAAAAACAAATTCCTCTGAATTGTTACAAGGGAGGTACAGGAAAACTTGACCTGATGTAGGTTATTCAGGGACATGGAGTTTGGGAGCACAGTCAGAGAAACAAAGTTCAGAGAGCCAAATTTCTTCCAGCACGTTGAGGTAAATGAGAAAAGAATGCCAAGAAAAAGGGCACCATGGGTGGGTACAGGAGGCGTTAACACAGTATTTTCAAAGTGAGTCAATTGGTCCGCACTCATACGGAGGGGCATGCGCTAACCCAGGTGTCTTGACTGTGTACTGAGGAAAGGCTGGAGTTCACACTTCCGCTTCCGCACTCTGCTTCAGGCACGACAGTGTTCGGTTGATGCGTCTTCAGGGCATTTTAACCTGCGTGTTAATAGATGACGGACGCCCAGACTGGGCTCTCACCGCTCCCACTGTAACTCCGGCCACCGGGTCTGCTGTGGAGCTGGACAGGTATAGTCAATGGTCCACGTGAAACTAAAATGGTGGTTGAAAGAACTCCTTTTTCTGGCACTTTTTAATCTGGGAAGTCGACAGGTTTATGCGTCATACATTGGCCCAGGACAGGGACAATATATGTCCAGTTCAACTGAAATGGTGGTTGAAAGACTCCTTTTTCACGGCACTTTTTAATCTGGGGGGGGTCAGACAGGTTTAATGGTATTTCATATGCGCGTCAGGACAGTTCTAGTCATGTCCAGTTCAACTAAAATGGTGGTTCGAAGATTCCTATTTCGGTCACTTTTTAATTGTGGGTCAGACAGGTTTAATGGTCTCATACTGCGGTCCCAGGACAGTTCTAGTCAATAGTCCAGTTCATACTAAAAACTGGTGTTTGAAAGACTCCTTTTTCCGGCACATTTTAATCTGGGGGTACATGACAGGTTTGGGGCTCATGCTGTGCAGGACAAGGGTAGTCACTGTCAGGGAAACTAAAAAGTTGGATTGAAAGACTCCTTTTTTCCTGGCACTTTTTAATGTGGGGGTATTCATGCAGGTTTGGGCTCATGCTGCGTTCCAGGACAGGGATATTTCAATGTCCATGTTCAAGTAAAATGATGGTTCACAAATAATACTGCCTTCTGGCACTTTCTTAACTTTGTGGGTGATGAGGGTTTAAGGGTACATGGTGTGTTGTGTGACTTTTTTTTCTGTGGCTTTTATAGCCTTAATGTTTGTGCCTAAGATAAAAATTGTAGCAAGGTATCTCATTGACTGTTGTGGCTGTTTAATTCCAGCTTCTCCCAGCACTTTTTGGGTGTTATGAATGAAGGTGTTTGTTGCTCTCCCATAGACTTTAATGGTCTATCGTCATAATCGACTGATCCACTATCGAAAAACCTTTTAATTCGATGGTGGTTTCCGACTATCGAATATCACCCAGATGTCGATGAGCAATGATAATCGCCTCAACACTAGTCGTCACCAATCTCATGCACAACCAAAACAAATAAGGTCCCTTGTTGTCACTCTCTGAAGGCAGGTGACAGTGACACTTCTAGACAGAGGTGAGAAATCACAATTTAAAAATTGTCATATCTGCATCCCCGACATCGTTTCGCCAGCTAACCTGGCTTCATCAGGGGTTAGAGGTCGATCAAATGTTGGTCTAAGTCACTTTCCTTTTAATCATGTTAGGTACACAACATATTCAGGTTGCTCACCATTTAGCCATCAGAGAATCCACAAAAACCCACTCCCCCTTCCGCTCTCCTGCACGCACACTCATAATATGTGCTGCTAAAGCTGCCACCATGCTCCCATAAACCAACAATCCTCAGAAAAATTCGGCATCTCCATAATGGGCTCATGCCCCATCTTACCGTACTCCCCGCGCCAACGCACTGCATCAACAGACACCTCAGGACCGAGCGGGGAGAAAGTGACATGTCAATTATTTACGGCGTGTACGCGCCGTGAATAAAGAATTTCTATGGGGCCGGCGAGCTGCCTGCCCCCCGCCCCGCTCCCGCTGCACGGCAGCCGGCGTAATTGCGGGGCGAAATCCGTCCCCGTAATTACATCGGCAATAAGCCGTGTGAACTAGCCCTTGACGGCAGGCATTTCAGGTGGAATTTCAGACGTCTTTTGACACTGCAGAATAGGGGTATTGCGACTCCCGGGGCTGCAGCTGTGTTCAACAGCTCTGTTCCTAGAGCAGTCTCTGCAAGCGCCTGGAAGTGGAGGAAACCTCCGCTCCCCGGGGACTTAACCCGCGGCATAATCAAAGGCATTCCCTTGCTCTGTTGGGTGATCGGGACTCCCGGGGACCCAACAGAGCCCAGGGACTGTCTGCACAGTCAGCCCTGGGAACCTACAGTAGCCCAAGGGCTGTCTGTGTAACAAGCCTGCAGTCAAGGCATACTCTGTCTGTGTCTAACTGACATAGATTGTAATGTATTCGCATATGTGAAAAGTGTATAAGTGTAAAAAAAAATGTAAAATAGTTATACCTTCATGGGATTTAAAAAAAAGTTAAAAAAACATTAAAAAGTGTCAAAATAAATAATATTTAATAAAAAATAGTTGTGCATACATTACACACACACAAAAGACCCTACACATATTGGTTATCCACACAACCATAATAACCTGTAGAATTAATCTAACAAGTTGTTAAGTGGGAAATGTGAATGGTGTAAAAAATAATTTAAAAAGCTAAAAAAATTAAAAAAATGTAAAAAATTATGCAATAATTTATATGTGAACTTAAACCATTCCCCCAAAAAGTTAAACTTCTCCCGTATAAAGCAAGGCCTCATACAACTGCATCAAGGAGGCAAAAACTAAAAAATGTGCTGATCATTAAGTACTTTTCAGGTGTTCGGCTTATGGGGTTAAAGAGGTCTTCTCACTACAAAGATTAGCCTTGAACATGAAGGGACAATGAAATGAAAACTTTTTCTAAATATATTGGTCAATAGACACTTTGGGCCACATGTATGAAAATTGTCTAGTTCTAAAACTCACTTTCTTGCCCATAGTAACCAATCAGAGCACCCCTTTCATTTCATATAGTGCTCTGGAAAAACAAGAGGCGCTGTGATTGGTCGCTGTCGGCAACAAAGTTAATTTTAGACCTAGACCGTTTTCATACATGTGGCCCTTTATGTGCTTTGAGATCACACAGGTTTCTGTGGTTACCTGGTTCCCTGACCATAATTCAGTTATCTGCTTAGAGCAGAGAGTGACATCCCCCCATGGATGAACAGAGTTCAGTCCAGAGAAAACGAATTATCTCTAAGTTTACTTATGTCTAATGTGAGGGTCCACTTCTGTAGTGGCTGCGGGCTGGTACTCTTAGAATGGGAAGTTACCAGTATTGATGATTCTTCTCATTCTGATAGTATTAGGCTGCAGCTGTCGGTTTTACCTTGGCTGGTTATGGAAAATGGGGGGCACCCACATCGGGGGCACCCACATCGTTTATTTTTTTTTTTTTAAATCATTCATTTATTGAGAATCCTACAGTGGGCACTTCCTGTAATCACTACAGTGGATGCCTATGTGCAGATTCTCAGTAAATAAACAAATTATCAGAAAAAAAATGACGTGGGGGTCCCCCCAATTTCCATAACCAGCCAAGGTAAAACCGACAGCAGCAGCCAGATACTATCAGAATGGAAAGAACCATTGTTACTGGTAACTTCCCATTGTAAAAATACCAGTCTGCAGCTGCTCCAGAAGCGGACCATCACATTAGAGGGGCCGCTTCTGACGGTTACCGGCTCTTCCCAAGGACCCTGGTGTGTTGGGTACTGGGTTAATAGTGACAGAGGTTAGTGTCAGCCTTGGGCAACAAGAAACACTGCTTGCTGACACCAAACCCGAGCAATAGTAATGGAGAGGCGTACTCCAGATACCACCATTACTATCACTGGAATTATATGGAAAAAAACACACGGAAACAGAAAAAACACTTTATTTAAATAAACACTCCCCAACAACAGCCCTCTCAACCATTTTATTAAAGCACTAGAAACAACGCCATCGGTCATAGTGCGGCGAAGCAGTCTTAGTCCAATTGGGAACCTGTAAAAAAAAAAACAACAACAATATCCCTACAAATGATGTGTGGTTATGATGTTACAGTATTATTCATTCACTATGTGATGGTGATATGTGGAGGTATTATTCAGTCACTATGTGGTGGTGGTGGTGTTATGTGGTCATGGTATGTCAGTATTATTCAGTTACTATGTGGTGGTAGTATTATTCAGTCACTATGTGCTGGTGATATAAGGTCATGATGTTCTGGTATTATTTAGTCACTTTGTGGTGGTGATATGTAGTCATAATGTTGCGTTGTTCAGTCACTTTGTGGTGGTAGTGGCATGTGGTCATGGTGTGGAGGTATTATTCAGTCATTATTTGGTGGTATTATTCAGTCACTATGTGGTGGTGATATGTGATCATGGTGTGGTATTATTCAGTCACTGTGGTGATGATATGGGGTCATGGTGTGGCGGTGTTATTTAGTCACGTGCTGGTGGTGATGTGTGGTTATGATGTTGCGATATTATTCAGTCACTATGTGGTGGTGATATGTGGTCACTGTGTGGTGCTGATATGTGGTCATGGTGTGGAGGTATTATTCAGTCACTATGTGGTGGTGATATGTGATCATGGTGTTGTGTTATTATTTAGTCACTATGTGGAGATGATATTGGTGGTGATATGTTGTCATGGTGTGGAGGTATTATTCAGTCACTATTTGGTGGTATTATTCAGTCACTTTGTAGTGGTGATATGTGGTTTTGTTTTGGTGTTATTATTCAGTCACTATGTGGTGGTGATATGTGGTCATGCTGATGCAGTATTATTCAGTAACTATGCTGATGATATGTGGTCATAGTGTTGTGGTATTGTTCAGTCATTTTCTGGTGGTGATGTGTGGTCATTGTGTGATGGTTTTATTCAGTCACTATGTGGTGGTCATGGTGTGGAGGTATTTTTTCAGTCACTATGTTGTGGTAATGGTGTCGCAGCATTATTAAATCACTATGGTGGTAGCATGTGGTTATTTATTATTATTATTATAATTGCTGGTGATATTATGTGGTGGTATTATTACATTATGTTCTGGTGATATGTGGTCATGGTGTTGAGGTATTATTCTATCACTATGTGGTAGTATTATTCAGTGACTATGTGGAGTTTATATGTAGTGGTGATATGTGGCATGATGTGGGGGTATTATTTAAACTATGTATAGTGGTTTTGTTGATGATATTAGTCTTGGTTTGATCAGTTACAGCACACTGATATTTGCTCTCTGTTTAGCGGTATTATGTATTCACTGTACAACCCTTATATAGAGGTATCAACCATAGAACATAGTCTTACAGCTATTTGCATGAATTTCTGTATATACAATACATTACTTTATATAAATATAGCTTTATAGAACACAGTAAAGCCGCTTGTGTGTTGGCACTGGTCTGCTGGTGGGAGTGGGGCATGATTATGCCTGGGTGTGGATAGAGGCGTGTCCTGGTAGAATGTCATGTGATTGGGCATGGTTTTGGGTGTGGGATGGTGTGATGCCATGTACTTGGGTGTGGTTAGAGGCGTGGTCTGATGTGTCCCCCTTTGCAATCTCTAAAAGTTGGGAGGTATGAAACTGCTTGTGACTCTGAAACAGCCCAGTGGAAAAAAAAACATTTAAGTTGTTTGTCTTCTTTATGTTGTTACAGTGATGGATAGCAGCAAGACTGATGTCAGCACCCAATTACAGAGCACACTGCTGTTCTGTGTATTGTATTGTTTTGAATGTTTTCACTTGTACAGTACAGCAAAGGAAAATGCACATGTATGACTGTTGTGTTTCTGTATCCCTGCCGGTACTCAATACCAGCTGTGTTGGAGGTAGAAACACTTAACAATAAGCCACGGGCTGTAGTGTAGTCCATGAGTGGCATAGTGCATCTAATTCTGAAACTACATATACTTGTGAAATAAGTTGAGGCATAGGACTATGTTAACACGGTATTTTTATGACATATATCTTGGCATATGGTATGTGCATATTGTGTGCCAAAATATACATCATAAATGTTTCTACTAATTGTCCTGTTGCTCTCAATGGAAATGTTTTTTTAACTCCTTAATGACCGCCCACCGTCTTTTGACGTTGGTTGGTGCAAGTCATTCGTCTGCAGCGACGTCTTTTGGCTTTGCTGCAGACATTGGAGTTTATGGCGCCCGGCGCCGCAGCAGCCCTTGGAATAGGGCTGTGCTACACAGCCCTGTGTCCCAGTGCAGCTCCTGCAAGCACCGGGGAGCGGGAAAACCTCCGCTTCCCGGTGCTTTAACCCTTTGCCACAGTTTGTAACGCAGCGCAATCAAAGGGTTTCCCTGCTCTGTCGGGTGATCGGTACATCCGGTGACCCAACAGAGCCTGGGGAACGGCTCCACAGATCAGGGCAGACTGTGAGCTGTCCTGATGACTGCCTGTGTCAGACTGACACAGATTACAAGTGTAAAAAAAAAAAAAAAAAAAGTAACACTGTTCTCCCTTCATGGGATTTAAAAAAAAAAAAGTAAAAAACATAAAAAGTGTAAAAAAATAAATAAATAATAAAATAAATATTTAATAAACAATAAGGGCGACATGTATGATCGGTGTGGGTGTTCTGGGACGGGAGGCGGCGCATTCGAAAACTCCGAGGCATGTACGATCGCGGGTCGGCAAAGTGCGGCACATTGCAGCGCTCGCCAGCTCCAACAGGCAGCCGGAGGAGGCAAAATGAAGCGAGAACGTAAAATGAGAAGAAACATATAGAAGATCGCAAAAGAAATCTCGGCTCTCAGCTCCGTGCGGCATGGAGTATGATTCCAAAAAAAATCGCTTTTATTAGGTGTAAAACATTATCAGAAAAAGAGCTCAAATCTTCAAAAAAAATAAAAAAATAATTAACTTTCCAAAAATCTAGAACGGCGCTACATCGGGAATTGGGATATTCGAAATACAGTAACTCAAATACTGTAAGTGCTTCTCATTGGTCGGCAGAAACCAGCCAATCAGAATAGGAGTGACAGTGACCCATTAAAACCTATGGAGAAGTATTGACAAATTCAAAGGCGGAACAGTTCAAAATACAGTAAAAATGCAGAAAAGCTGATTGGTTGAGCTAGCGGGGGCTTGGTTATCCCGGCCAATCAGAATAGGAGCAACAGGGATCCATTATAACCTATGGGGAAATATTGAACAATCAACTTCAAAGGCGGGACAGTTCAAAATACAGTAAAAATGCAGAAAAGAGCTCACGGAATCATAAGTTGTCCAATTCACACATTATGTTTATAATGCGGCTTTTGGATTTGGTACTCACCAAAAATTATTTCTATTTTGGCGATAGCTTTTTTCTACAAACGCAGGGAACCTCGATGGGGTCACCCGTAGCCCCGAGCTTTGCAAACATCTATATGTCTTTCTTTGAGAGAGAATTTGTATATCACTCTGAATATTTTTCTCATGTATTGTTGTGGTTACGTTATGTGGACGATGTGTTCGTCCTATGGACAGACACGGAGTCAGAAGTGAACGATTTCCATAAATATTTAAATAGTTGCCATCCATTAATAGAGTTTTCCATAAATAAAGATCTACAGATGATACAGTATTTGGATGTAGAGTTAAGAAAGGAGGCTACAGGGTTAGCCACCACCCTGTATAGTAAACCCATAGATCGAAATAAAACCCTACATAGGGAGTGATTTCATGCCCCCCAGACTTTTAAAGGGAACCACGGGGCCAATTTCTGAGAGCACGTCAAATATGCTCTACGGATGAACAATATGTTTTTCATATGAATAAGTTAAACAGTAAATTTGAAGCTAGAGGGTATGCTAAAGAGGAATTACAAAGAGTAGGTAATGAAGTATTGTCCATTAGTATTGAGATCTAAAACTAAAATTAAGAGAGATGTTTAAGATTAATTAATTAAGATCATGTTTATGTCTACATATGATCATCATTCAAATATGATTCAGAGAGCCATACGCCATCATTGGCCAATTTTGAAGAGTGATCCACACTATGGTCATCTTTTTGTGGATAGTCCTACGTTTGTATTTAAAAAAGATAGATCATTGGGAGACACGCTTGTCCATTCTGATATTGAGCTACAAAAGAAAGGGCGTCAAATGACCCTTAGAACTGTCAGAATGGACCCACATCCTTGCATGTCCTGTCTTAATTGTAATTCCATTATAAAAGGTGAGAGCATCAAGCACCCTTTGAAGTGTTATGATATATCCATCTAGGGCTTTTTTACATGCTTAAGCATAAATGTGATTTATGCCTTAAAATGCCCGTGTGGCAAAATGTATGTGGGCCAGACGAGTCGTCCGGTTAGGACTTGCATAAATGAACATAAGTCAGCGATTAGAACTAGTAGTACAAAAATTGGTACCTTGTTGGAAGATATGAACAAATATGGGGAGACCTCGGTTGCACGCCACTTTCATGAAGCTCGCCATCAGGTTCATGAATTGCGCTGGTGTGTGTTAGAAGAAGTTTTTTTTTAAGGACCAACATATGCTACGGCCCCATCTGCTCCAGCGTGAAGCGTTTTGGATTTTTAAATTAGATTCCCTTACTCCTAAGGGGTTAAATGAGGTGTTCAATTTAAGATCTTTTCTATAGTTATAACTGTATAGGTCTTTAGTTAGCTGGTAGGTTAGGATTTTAGATGGTTATTTGCAATGTATAGTGTAATGTAGGATGTATTGGCGTGATGCCTATATCGGTCTCGCGGAGGGTGCTTCAGCATCTTCAGCCAGAGAACTTTGCCTGATGACGCTGTCTGAGGAAGGAGGAGTTACCTCCGAAACGTCACGGTGGGGCGTATGGCGGTCCTCGTGGTGCTAACAGCATGTTAAACTCCGCACAGCTTCACTCTACTATGAAGGACTTTCTCAAAGTAAAAGCTAAGTGCTAAAATATATCTATAAAAGACTGCAGAGACTGCTACAAAACTTGTCACAGGTTTTATCCAATATTGCATTGCATTGGCTAGATTTGTGTATTTATGCCCTAAAAGTGTTGCGGGCTATGGAAATCTAAAGAAAAAGTAACATAAAAGTAATTTTTTCATAATGGACTGATGTGTCTATTTGTTGCTCCAAGGAAGGAAGTTATGTCCAAAGCTTCGGACTTGCAAGCATAGATTATTATATCCTTGATCTAGAAAGTTGACTTGAAAGCTTTTAAATCCCTTCATTGTCTCAACGAAGGAGATAAGCAAAACTTCCTAATTCCTGAAAGAGAAGGCCTTAGATATGTCCTTAGGCATCTCACCATATTGTTTTGGAAAATATCTTCTTGGGGAGTAGAAGACTCTTTAAAGTCAAATAATAATAAAAATTAAGCTGGAAGGTTAATTCTCTGGTTGATGATAGCCTGTGAAGGACCTTAGTACTGAACCTTGAAAGAAAACGAAGGAAATCTTGTCTTAAACTGCACTGTTTGATTTTAAGCTTGTAGCTCTCTACGTTTTCAGTGAAGGTTATGGTAAAGAGGAAAGCAGTTTTCAGGATAAATATTGGAAGGAGTCCTTCAAAAGCTCAATGGGTGCTTACACAGTTTCTTTAGGCCCAAAGGTAGATGTCACACTGGTGCATGATCCTAGATTTCAGCCCAGATGTTGCTCTGAGGAAAACTTCACTGAGCGATGGATTCCAAAACACGCTCAAAAGAGGTGCTCAAAGAAGTTTCCTGTACCCTCTGAATTAAAAGGTTTAGGCCTTTGAAGGAATTCTAGTAGACAGTAGAGAGTACCAGGCCAGGAATATAGTTTGTATTCTTGCATACGCTCATGTTAGCTGTGGAGCCATTGGAATAACTAAGGGTCTCTATTATTCTATCCGAATATCCTTGAGACCTCAGCAGTGAAGAGTCAACATCCAGTTCTGTGTCAATGAGTTGTGAATTGGCACACAAAGATGCAGGGATATACCCGTTTGTGCAGGGAGCCATCATTTATGCAGACTTGTGGATGTGTGGTAACCCCATATCGTGCCTGAAGATGCAGAATTTAAGCCTTAAAACATTATTATGCTCCAGTCAGCTTCCATGGTGTAAATTTGAGGCTCTACAGGAAGTAAGAGATTGGCAATCTAGGATGCATGGTCATACCTATGCGTGCGTCACTGAACTGTGGATTGGCAAGCGATGACACAGATTTGTGCATCACTAAGCTGTGGATTGGCATTCCAGGATGCATGGTCACAGCCATTTGTGCATCACTGAGCTGTGGATTGGTACTCTAGGATGCATGGCACACCTGTTTGTGTGTCACTTAGCTGTGGATTGGCATTCTACGATACCTGGCACACCCATTTGTGTGTCACTGAGCTGTGGATTGGATGCACAGTAAAACCCATTTGTGCAGGAGACCCTTTATTCAGGCAGACCTGCAAATGTATGCTAACATCATTTTTCACTTTGAGGTTAGATTACAAACCTGGAAACATTAATATGGTCCGGTCAAATTCCATGCTGAACTTGAAGCTCTTCAGATCGGGCACTTCTGGCTGCTCTTTGACCCCAGGACGTGCCTTACTGGGGGAACCCAGACATTCCCTTGTCTCCACCTTATCAAGATCTGCTTAATCCAGGTTGATTTGGTCAAGACTTTTTTTGCCATGGTAAGAGGAGGGAGGATGTAAGCCAGCGATAGATCCCCTTTCAGGATATGGTATTCACCACCAGGGGTTAATTTAACTTGTACAGGCAAAGGATACTGATACTCTAGCGTTTGTTGTTACAAAAGTCTTCTACTGGAGTTGTAACGACTGGAGTAGTGGATCCGCTGTACCATTGCAAGTGATGGTATAAGCCACACCAAGGAGTGGTGTCTAAGGGGCCGCTGGTTCACCAGAGCCCGCCGTAAAGCGGGTGGACTTGCTGTGGCAAGCGAACCCCCGGGTCGCTACCCCTGGCATGGCTTCCCTGCAGTGGCGGCCCAGGTGTGGCGTGGCACAAAATCGCTATGCAGGCTTATAGTTGGGGACAGGCAGGAAGGTCAGGTCAGGTGACAAAGGTTCGTGGTCGAAGGAACGAAGGCATGAGATTCCGTACACGGTATGGAAATAGAACTCACAGGAAAACTTTCTGTGCAGGAACGTGGCATATAGATCCAGCAGGGAAGTGGCAGAAGTGTCCTGGATATATAGGGTCAGCGTCCAGCAATAACCAATTACGACAGGAGCGTGCGGGGAAGAGAAGCGCGGCCGGGTGGGTATCCGCTGGCAGTGCGAGTCGCCCTGCAGCCCGACAAGTGGACCGTGGTACCCCTCTTTCCGGCAGCGAATAGGCAAAGGGGGTACGATTGCGCCCACGGCCCGGCATGTCGGCCGCAGGGTGGCTCATAACAGTACACCCCTCTTTGGCCTCCCCCTCTTTCTGGGCTGGAGAAATTTACGCACCAAATTACCTTCCAGGATGTTGTCCTCTGGCTCCCATGACCTTTCTTCTGGCCCGAACCCTTCCCAGTCAATGAGAAAATGTCACCTCCCTCTGACTGTCTTCACTTACGGCGTAAATACTAGAAGAATCAACTTCGGGGGAATGCGAAGTGACTTTCTGAGAGAACTGGTTTAGAACCAGAGGTTTCAGCAGGGAGACATGGAAAGAGTTCCGGACACGCATAGCAGGCGGAAGCCATAGCTTATAGGTCACTGGATTAATGCGCTTCAGAACCTTGAATGGCCAGTTTATAACTGGGAATCTTGAGCCGGATATATTTGATCGACAGCCAGACCTTGTCTCCAGGAGCAAAAGTCGGGGGAAGTCTCACTTTCTTGTCCGCTTGAGCCTTCATCTGAGCCGAAGCTTGTTGCAGAGACTGGCGGTCTGGTCCCGAATGGATGACAGATCCCGAACCAGGGCATCCACAGCAGGAACCTCGGAAGACAACGAAAGAGGCAGCGGCTGGTGGGGATGCTGTCCATAAACAAAATGGAAAGGAGAAGCATCGGCAGACTCAGACTCCAAAGAGTTATAAGAAAACTCTGCCCATGGCAGCAGGCTGGACCGGTCATCCTGATGTGCCGAGACAAAGTGGAGCAAGTAGTTGCTAAGGACCTGATTGACTCTTTCTACCTTGCCATTCGTCTGCAGACGGTAGGCCAAGGAAAAATACAGCTTCACCTGTAGTCGAGAGCAGAGTGTGCGCCAGAATCTTGAGACAAATTGGACCCCCGGTCAGAGCCAATATGGCTGAAGACTCTGTGCAAATGGAAAATGTGTTCAAAAAAAGGTGGGCGAGGCAAGGAGCAGAGGGCAGGCCCGGCAGCCGGACGAAGTGTGACAACTTAGAAGACCGATCAGTAACCACCCAAATAATGGTGTTACCGAAGGAGGGCGCAGATCGGTGATAAAGTCCATCGCCACATGAGACCATAGAGCATTGGGGGTCAGCTGAGGCAGCAGAGGCTGCAGAAAACCAGCCGGTTTGTGGCTAGGTGTCTTGTCACGGGCACAGGTGTACAGGATTCCACAAATTCCTTGGTATCTTTGGCAAGATATGGCCACCAATGGAAGCGGGAGATTAGTTGATAGGATTTTTGAGCACTGGGGTACCCAGCCACCAGAAAGCAATGTCACCACTTCAGAATTCTCCTCCGGAGCGCAGGGCGCACATACATCTTACTGGGGGCAGCGTGTTTAAGATTAATGGGAGCTGCGGAAATCAACCGTTCAGGGGGTACAATGTGCTGACGGACTACTTCTTCCCAGATTATGTCTGAAGCACGGTAGAGGGCATCGGCTTTGATGTTCTTTCTCCGCGGGACAGAAATGTATAAGGAAGTTGAACTGCGAGAAGAATAGGGACCACCTGGCTTGACGCGGATTGAGACATTGGGCCATATGGAGGTACTGGAGATTTTTGTGGTCAGCATAGATGTTGATAGGGTGCCGAGCTCCCTCCAGTAGGTAGCGCCATTCTTCCAAGGCCAGTTTGATGGCCAACAACTTTGGTTCCCAATGGTGTAATTCTTCTCCACAGGAGAGAACATCTTAGAAAAGAATCCACATGTGACGATCTTGCCTTTGGGACCTTTTTGTGGGAGGACCGCCCCATCCCCCACCAAAGAGGCATTAACTTCTAGGGAGAAAGGCTTCTCTGTATCTGGTTGGGACAGTATAGACGCAGAGGAAAATGCCGACTTTAATTTAGGGAAGGCCTCCTCGGCCACCGGAGGCCATAGCTTTGGGTTGGCGCTCTTCTTGGTCAGAGCCACAATTGGAGCCACCAGCGTAGAGTAATGCGGGATGAACTGCCGATAGTATTTGGTGAAGCCCAGAAAGCGCTGTATGGCCCAAAGACCAACTGGCAGGCCACTGCAGGACGGCAGACAATTTCATGGGGTCCATCTGTAAACCTTTGTCCAAGATGATGTACCCAAGAAAAGGAAGACGGATCTGGTGAAAGAGGCACTTCTCCTACCTGGCTTAGAAAAGACATAGGCGAAGTCCTGGTATGCAGCGGGTAGCCCTGGCAGAGGCTTGTGTAGCGTAAGTGGAGAAGTGGGGCACACCGGGTGAGGTGCTAGGTACCAAACAGCAGATGTGGCAGTCTGGTCCCCAGCGTGTGACGTCGCCCATCTTCCAGTTGAGCGTAGGGGTGTGGCGTTGCAGCCATGGGAGTCCCAGATGGATTGCCAAGGAAGAACGGGACAGCACATAGAATGCGATCTTCTCCTTGTGCAACGCTCCCACACTTCAGTAACATGCTACATGGGGTTGCTCAGAACTTCCCCACTGACCGAGGAGATCAACTGAGGCTTGACCAGGCGGACCACCGGGAAGCAAGACACCAGGGAGGAGTGAATGAAGTTCCCGGCAGATCCGGAATTCAGAAAAGCAAATGCCTGTAACACGACCCCAGACCCAGTAGTAATATGCACTGGAATAGTCAGACGTGGAGAGGGATAATTCACTCCTAGGGACGCCTCTCCCATGTAACCTAGTTTCGTGCGTTTCCTGGGCGTTGGGGATGTTATAGGCAGTTTCTGCAGTAGTGCTCAGGACTGGCACAATAAAGACACAAATTCTCCTCATAACGTCGAACTCTTGCTCAGTCAGATGGCCCCAGTCTATTTGCATGGGCTCCTCAGTGGACGGCTGCGGGATTGGCAGCGGGGATATCTGGAACACCAGAGCCAGATGTGGTAGACGGCGTACCTAGACTGGTTCGTGTTCGAGACGGAGCTCTTCCTGCCTCTCAGAAAAACGCACATTGATACGAGTGGCCAGGTGAATCAGCTCACTTAAGGAAGACGGCGGGTATCTTGCAGCCATTATGTCCCTTATCCTACTGGAGAGGGCCATCTTGAATGTGGCGCACAGGGCAGCATCATTCCAGGAGAGCTCTGAGGCCAGGGTACGAAACTAAACTGCGTAGTCTCCAACTACGTTTGGCATTTCATTTGTTAACAGGTTCAGAAAGATAGCCTTTTGGTGAAGCTGGTATCCTCTCTGGGGACCACTTTATAGCTCATCTACAGCTGTGGCCCAAATAACCTTAGTGTTATAAGTATGTTACTCAGGCTATTGCTTTATGAGATGACCACACAAGAAGAAGCTGTAACAGCTTGTGATGGAAATCATGAAGGGAAGTACTGTATAGGTCTTTTCATCTGCATCCAATTTGGAAAAAACTTCATCGTGTCTTCTGAGTCAACCTGGGCAGATGTAACCTTGTAACATTTATGGCTCTTATCCATAGTATCCCATAGCTTAGGACTACCGATGGTACAGTGCTTTTGGACAACTTGGCTACTATCATCTCTGTAGAGTGTTTGAGCCATCAGCACATAAGCTCCCTCGTCCAGTGAAGTAAGTGCTCTTGAACAGTTGGGCTGTTATCAGACTTGAGTCATAGACTTTCATCCCCTACCTATACAGGAAACACCCATTCAAACTATATTTAGTACAGGAGCTATATTGGTGCCAGTGCATGAGAGCTGAGAGGGAGAGCCCGCAGAAGTTAAAGGGAATATGTCGGCAATTTTTTTTTTTTTTACTTATTAAATCAAGACCCTGATCCACATTCTTTTCCTCTCAGTCGTTTTTATTTCCTGATTGTAGATTTCTCTATTCGGCCGTCTATATATGATTGTGGGGAAGACATTCTTGCTTGCACTGCTTTAACAGCAGTCAGAGAGATACTTTACATCAGCTTCATGCACATAGGATTCTTAAGACAGTTTCTGTCCCATAGACTTGTATAGGAGAGTTTTCACTGTGAAGGGAGGGGAGAGGGGGAGCTGTGACATCTCCTCTTGTGACTGGTGGATCCTGTGTTATCTGTACACATTGGTGTCTTCGTTCAGTGTGACCCTGCTTTTACTGATAATGAGCAGACTGCTGAAAAGCTCTCTAAACAGAGCAGGAAGTGTCAGACGATTAATAGGCCTAGTGGCCAAAGTGAAAACTGCAGGACTTAAGAATTATTTAAAAAATACTGAAAGTGATTTGGAAAATTAAAAAAAAATTACTAAAAATTCCTAAAAAATGTGTTTAACATAAAAATGTGAGTTAAACAATGTCATTTTTTGAGGACACATTCCCTTTAAAACTTCAGGTACAACTTAACTTTTCCTCACTCCAAAAAAGATGTTTGTAAGGATCCTCAATCAGATTGCCCACATCTTAACTTGTGGAATGCTACTGGACAGGCTAGCAGAGGAGGTTTGAAGAGTACAATATAGCAACAATTACATCCATATAGATATCATGCCATGCATAACGCAACACAACGCTAGATGTCCTTATTAGGGAAGTTCTCTCTGCAGTTGGTGTCAGAATGAGGTATATATATATATGTAACAGGGAAAAGAGACCGCACCTACCCAAAATGGTAAGTCGGGTGCAAACTGGCAAGACCCAATCACGGGCCGACTTGGTAAGAAAAGAAAATCCACTTGCAATTGTAGGTGAAAAAAAATAAGTGTGCTTTATTTAATGTCCAAAGGCAATGTTTTGGCTCACTCAGAGCTTGAGAAAGTTTCTGAGTGAGCCAAAATGTTGCCTTTGGTCATGAAATAAAGCACACAAAGGGCGACATGTCCCAACACGGCAACAACCGTTTTTTTGGTCTATTTTGCGCCAAAACCACTTTTGACGCCATACTCTCAATGTAAATGAACTGTCGTACACCAAAACTAGACGCATTATACGCCGGGCACGATACTTTATAATGCACCAAAATTACATATGTTATGCACCTCCGGCGGGAAATGTGCCTTGATAGGCGCATTACATATACTACCAATAATATGCCATTCGCCGCAAGTTGCGCAATGCGCCTTTTATGATGTGGTGCGCCTTTTTCGCCGCAATGCGCCTTTTTACGCGCCATAAGTTTACTATTCAGGGTACACCGGACTTTCAGGCACCTAAAACTGGCATGGATACGCCACGTTTAGGACATGTCGCCCTTATTTTTTTCACCTACAATTTTTGTGAGTGCAAGCGAATTTCCTTTTCCTATATATATGAAAATTATATGTGTAACACACAAGCAATAACAACAGCAACCACATGGTGGTGCAGAAGTGTACCAAATGCAAAGCAAGGCAAGGCTGGGCTACACTAGAAATGAGAGTATAGAAAGTGGACAAAAAAACGACCTGAAAACCAAATCTTAAAAATGTTCATAAAGCTGAGTATTTTGTCCACTTCCTGTCAAAAGCTACTGAAAAACATCACTTTTTGAAGAGATGCACAGCAATAGATTTGCTGTGTATTTCTGCAAAAAACCAAAAAATGTCCGCTGCTTTACATAGACTCCAATAGTAAATTTTCTGCCCTTCTCAGTCATTTTTTGCAACATGTTTAAAAAAATGACCAGCAAATAAAATGAGCAGAAAAAAGATGTTCTGTGGAGACAACAGGACACTTTTACTATTGAAGTCTATAGGACCGCTTTTCAATAATTTTTTCTGCATTTTTAGAAAACGAAAAACGCTGGAAAAACTTAAGTTTTTCTGTGTTGTGTAGATAGCCTTACTGACAAAATGGCCCTGCAATGCAGTCAGAAGATACAGATACAGTGGGTACAGAAAATATTCAGACCTCTTTAAATTTTTCACTCTTTCTTTCATTGCAGCCATTTGGTAAGGTCAAAAAAGTTCATTTTTTTGCTGATTAATGTACACTCTGCTCCCCATCTTGAAAGAAAAAACCCAGAAATGTAGATTTTTGCAAATTTTTAAACAAGAAAAACAAATATCTCATGGTCATAAGTATTCAGACCCTTTGCTCAGTATTGAGTAGAAGCACCCTTTTGAGCTAGTGCAGCCATGAGTCTTCTTGGGAATGATACAACAAGTTTTTCACACCTGGATTTGGTGATCCTCTGCCATTTTTCCTTGCAGACCCTCTCCAGCTCCCTTAGGTTGGATGGAGAACGTTGGTGGACAGCCATTTTCAAGTCTCTCCAGAGATGCTCAATTGGGTGTAGGTCAGGGCTCTGGCTGAGCCAGTCAAGAATGGGCACAGAGATGTTCTGAAGCCACTGCTTTGTTATGTTAGCTGTGTGCTTAGGGTCATTGTCTTGTTGGAAGATGAACCTTCAGCCCAGCCTGAGGTCCAGAACACTCGGAAGAGGTTTTCATCCAGGATATTGCTGAACTTGGCCGCATTCATCTTTCCTTTAATTGCAACCAGTCATCCTGTCCTTGCAGCTGAAAAACATCCCCATAGCATGATGCTGCCACCACCATGTTTCACTGTTGGGATTGTATTGGGCAGGTGATGAGCAGTGCCTGGTTTTCTTCACACATACCGCTTACAATTGACACCAAAAAGTAAAATTGTCATCTCATCAGACCAGAGAATCTTATTTCTCGTAGTCTGGTAGTCCTTCATGTGATTTTTTTTTACAAAATGTATGTGGGATTTCATATGTCTTGCACTGAGGAGAGGCTTCCGTTGACACAATCTGCCATAAAGCTCCAACTGGTGGAGGGCTGCAGTGAGAGTTGACTTTGTGGAAGTATCTCCCATCTCTCTACTGCATCTCTGGAGCTCAGCCACAGTGATCTTGGGGTTCTTCTTTACCTCCCTCACCAAGGCTCTTCTCCCACAATTGCTTAGTTTAGCTGGACGGCTAGGTCGAGGAAGAATTGTGGTCGCCCCAACTTCTTCAATTTTAGGATTATGGAGGCCACTGTGCTCTTAGGTACTTTGAGTGCTGCAGAAATTCATTTATAACCTTGGCCAGATCTGTGCCTTGCCATAATTTTGTCTCTGAGCTCCTTGGGCAGTTCCTTAGGCCTCATGATTCTCATGTGCTCTGACATGCACTGTGATATGTGAGGTCTTATATAGACAAGTGTGTGCCTTATCTAATCAAGTCCAATCAGTTTAATTAAACACAGCCAGACTCCATCTCAAGGAGGATCAGTAGGAAATGGACAGCATGTGAGTTAAACATGAGTGTCACAGCAAAGGGTCTTGTTTAATAAATTAGCAAAAATATCTACATTTATAGTTTTTTCTTTCAAGATGGGGTGCAGAGTGTACATTGATGAGCCAAAAAATGAACTTTTTGGATCTTACCAGATGGTTGGAAGGAAAGAAAGAGTGAAAAATGTAAAGGGGTCTGAATACTTTCTGTACCCACTGTATGTGAAAAACCAACTGAAGGCCCACAGAGGTCAGTGAACTATTGTTTTGCATAGGCATAAGATATCAGAACATAGCATGCAGGGTCAGAGGATATAACCTGTGTAACTGAGCATCGTAATCTAAATTTTGCAAGGCATAAGCTATTCAGTGATAGCATTCAGCAGATCAGAACACTGAGTAAAACATCCTGCAGTAAAGCGTAAATTAGCAAAGACATACGCTATTTAGTACATAGCGTTAGAATCTAAAAACACACCAAATGTTTAAGCTTTTTTAAATCATAAAATGTAGCAGGTTAATAAGGGAAGATGTATTATTCCGCACAAAAACATGAAGTCAAGACTCTGCATAACATAGAAATATACTGATCTTGAGGAGACAGTTTGAACCTTTCACCTGTCCTACGCCTCATAGGACAGAAAAAAAACAATAGGGTGGAGTTTGTGGGGCCACTCTATAATATTTTTCTACTCATTAAAACTTGTTCTGTCCTAATCAACTCTCAGAGTGAGATCAACCGCTTATGGTGCTGCTGGAATTGACGCAGGGGAAAATGTAGATTTTAGCCAAGCACTGCCTGCTACCTGACATGTCCTTCTACTGAGGACTGGCTGCATTATTGTAGGAGGTCTCTTTCTACTGTAACCTTGGCCAGGTGACAATATTGAATGGGCTAAGATAGATACCTAAACCGATGTACAGCCTTCTTGCGTTTAGGGGACAGTAAATGGAATATGGAATAAAGTTGCACTGACCAAAAATTATTTTCGTTTTTGCGAGATACTGTATGGGCAGCAACAGTGGACCTCGATGGGATCCCCTGTTGCACCAAGTTATGCAAATATTTTTATGTCAGAGATCGAGGCTGAATATGTCGTCCACAGTCCGTATGGCCACAGCATATTGCTGTTGTTGAGATACATGGATGACATATTTATGTTATGGACGGGGACAGAAGAAGAACTCTCTAGAGTCCTCTAACTTTTTGAATAACATTCATGAGCTTTTGGAATCTAGATGTAGTCATATATAGAGAAGGGAATAATATACTTACTACTATATATAAAATAAGCCGACGGATAAGAACAATTTATTGAGATACGATAGTTATCATGCACCACTGATGTTTCGTAGCATTCCTAAGGGTCAGTTTCTGCTGGCCCGCAGAATGTGTTCTAGTGTAGAACAATATGATAAGCAGATGTCTAAATTAGTTCAAAAGTTTGTTGCCTGTGGATACCCCAGACAAGAGGTAGAAAAAATAGGTAGAGAGGTGAGATTGATCCCACGAAAGACAGCGATGAAGGCAAGATCAGAAACAAGATACAATACGTTTACTTCTATGTATGACTCACATGCTGGGTTGATTAAACGTTCTTTTCTAAGTGCTTGAAAACTACTGCAAAGTGACCCACAATATGGGGACCTCTTTGCGCAGAAACCAAGATTTGTTTACAACAAAGGGAAAACTATAGGAAATGCATTGGTCAGTCCAGACTTTAGTGGAACTAAAATGACCCGTCAAAAATTTTTGAAAACACGGGGGCGAGGCCTGACTGCCAAGGAGAGAAGATGCACGGTGCTGGAGCTCCTGTAGCCCTATCTTAAAAACTTGCCTATACCCTGCCTGTTCCCGGGTTTCCTACCTGCCGGGTGACTGAGGCGGCAGAGGAGACCGAGCTGATTGTCGTGCTGTGGGTCCGGGACGCCTGTGCTGCCCGTGAAAGTCCGCTGAACGGCCCAGCTTGCAGCAGAGATTTGGAGCGGAAATCCGCTATCTGCTGCAGCGTGGAGTGGCACACACGGTGACTACAGTGGTCTGGGACCTTCACATATGCCGGCGGCCGTGGAACCCACTGGCCGGACCGAGACATCGGGCCCGATACTCAACACCGCGGAGAGGCCTGGTGGCCAACACGTACGGTGTATCCTGGAAGTGGGGGATACACGGAGACTGCAACAGAGCAGCCGCTACTGAGACCCCTGAGGGACAGACGGTGCGGTGGGTGCACAAAGAGGCTGGAGAGAGCTGCCCTCCACCTAACTTTGCAGAACTGAGGCCACGCGGAGCCGCCATCTCCCACAAGCAGTTGGGAACCACGTGCAGCCGCCATTTTGTGCCGCATTTGCAGGCTTTTTATTTCAAAGAGGGAGCTCCTCTGGAATTGGCTGCCTGGCACCAGGGATTCCCTGTGGTGGCATTAAATCGGGGAGCACATTAGAACTTTCCTGCCCAACTGTTGTTCCTCCTGGGACTCTCAGCAATTCAATAAGAGCAACACTCTACCATTGCAGTTTAGTTGAATTGATAAAAGCTTCTTTTCTACAGACTCCTTCTCCCTCTGGTGGCTGGCAGGGACGAGACAGTGAGGAATTGCTGTTGCTGCAAAAGTTATTGCTTACATTGAAATACATCTTATATTGCTGCGTCCCCACCTTGGTGGTCACCCCCAATTGTTATGGACTGCTGCTCCCAGTATCTCGTGTGGTAACCAGTGAGACTTTTTGACATGTCATGCAAGAATCTCCCATGTCCCCTGTTTTCAATTATTGAAGAATGACCCAATTTTCTGGAAGTTACAGTATTAAATGAGCTTTGGTGCGGATTGAGCAGTGCTGTTTAAATGAGAGACTGCCATATTACTTTCCTCCACTTGATCTAAGTCCTTCATTTCATCACCATAAGAAACAACTAGAGGCGGTGGAGAAACTGGCCAGCTTCCGCAGAACGGGGCTGCCTGATACTAGCAATCATTCTTCTTCTCCACATACTCCTGCTAAAGAACAACCAACTCACAGGAGACTTCCAGCCTGGATACCCAAAAGGCGCTAGAGGTCAATCACACTTGTCAAACCACGCTTTCCACACAGATTGACGAAATCAAAGGGAATCTCTCTGCTTGTTAGGTCCCACATGTTTTTGGAGAGGGTCACAGAGGGGAGCAGAGAGTAATGACCTGGAGGTCGGGTCCCTAATATGCTAAGGTCCCTTGACTTACGCCCAAGTCCTTAGACTCTGATAACAGGTCGATGATCAGGAAAACCGTCTCAGAAGATGCAACTTTCATCGGTCTCACTGAGGTAGGGGAGGGCTCCAGACCTGAGGCATTTCTTGAGACTCTCTTAATTGAAAAGTTTAGCCGAGAAAACTTTTATTTAATGTTCGCAGTGGAGAAAAACTCCCGCATCATCCCAAAAGCACCTCCAGGGGCCTTTCTTTGAAAAATTCTTGAATTTCCGTGACCGTGATACCCCACTGCACCTCATGCATGAAAAGGGCCCGATCCCTTATGAAAATTCCAAATCCATGTCTTCCCAATTTTTCATTAAGACCCCAAGGATTTGTAATATTTTTGCAGGTTCTACTCGACTTTCTAATAGCATTGTTTTGAGTACTATTGCATTCAAAGTCATGGTTCAATCTCTGCTTTATTCTACAAATATATTATAGTGTCCCCCCCCACCCCCTGCTCTCATTACGTTTGAATCTAAATGCTTCATATGTGATCTATCCCACAGAATAATGATCTATGTGTTGTTTTCATTTTAATTCTTGAGCGCTGCTTGATCGGCACCGGCAGCTGTTTGCTATTGGTGTGGGCGTACTTTCGCCTTTTGTGGGTTAAACATGGTTACAGTTGGAACCATACATCCAAAGGTTGGGGATTGGATGTAGGGAGGGAGGCGGTTTCAATGGGTTTCAATACTGTTGTGTGCTTTTGGGGCCGAATATTTTCCTGGAGCTACCTGTTGGGTATTTGGAGACATTGGTGTCCTAGGTGGGGTGGGCAGGCCTTTCTGGAATCCTAGGTATCCTTCTTCTTTTAGAAACACTATGGCTCCCTTGAAATTTCTCTCTTGGAACGTGAGGGGGGGTAAATGGGGCCCGATCAAGGGTAACTCGTGATAGGGGTGTTAAAATCAAATTTTCAGTGATTTAATGTCTTTTAGGGGACCCCCTTGCTAGCCCCAGATCCCATACCTTTTAAACCGTTTTGGGGATGGGCTTATCAATCAGAATATTCCCCCCATGCAAGAGGTGTGTCTCTACTAATACATAAGAACATGCTTTTTCATTTAGATACTATTGAAATTGACAACCATGGGAGGTATATTTTTATATATTTCTATATTGATTATAAGCCATTACTTTTATAAACCTACATTTCCCCCCCCCTTTTTTATAGAGGTATTCATTTGGGATCACATTTTCCTAAAATACCTGATTGCCGGTTTTGTTGTTGGTAATTTTATATCAACTTGGGATACCCTCAGGACAGATTAAACATGGACAGGACCCCCGCGCGTAGACTTCCCCCCCTGCAGATGGCAGTGTGCATTTGGGTGATTTATGCCTGGCGTGTTCTAAACATCCCTCACTTTCCCTTTTCCTGTTTTTCGACGACATATAATGCACTGTCAAGGTTTGATCTGGCAATAGTTAATAGACAACCCCGTTTTGTTAAGGGGTGACTTTTTCTCCTCGGTCTTGATACTCCCCCATTGTACAAATCTGCCTCGTCAATTTTTTTCAGATCTAAAGCCGGTTTTAATCTATGGTTTTC
>JAODAL010048804.1:0-28690 GCA_025379985.1 Phyllomedusa bahiana | reverse complement strand
TTTGGGCCCAATTTTTGGGAAATTGTGAAGAACAAATATCTGTTAGAAACAATTTTTTTTTATAATAGGACCTGTTAGTATTGCTGCATTTCAAAGCAGCATGACCAAAAAATTATAAAAATGACTTCTCAGCCACTTTTAAAAAAATTATGAGGGAGAAATGCCACTTAGAAGCCACATTTCTTTCCAAAGGACCATGATTATTGCTGTATCTCACAGCAACATGACCCCAAAAAAATTATAAATATGACTTCTCAGCCACTATTAAAAATTGTGATGGAGAAATGCCACTTAGAAGCCACATTTCTGTTCCAAAGGACCATAATTATAGCTGTATCTCACAGCAACATGACCTCAAAACCATTGACAATGAGAAAACTTCTAAAGATAAAGTGAGTAAATGGAATACGGTGTTGTCATGAAACCTTGCTGTCTTTTACAGTCTCCTCACAGCAAAACCAGCAAAATGAACTGTTGGGAAAAGAGAATAAAAATTGCAGTAAGAAATGATCATTTTAAAAAAAAAGTTTTCAAGAGGACCATTTCTGTTTGAAGAGGAATGTGAAGTAGACCGGCAACTAATCGGTGACCTCGGCAATTGGGGCCACAACATCATCAGAGATCCATGCCTGATTCATCTTGATGAAAGTCAAACGATCCACATTATCTGTGGAAAGCCGGATGCTTTTGTCTGTAATGACTCCTCCAGCTGTGCTGAAGTTCCGCTCAGATATGACGCTGGCTGCTGGGCAGGACAACACCTCTATGGCGTGGCGAGCGAGCTCGGGCCATTCGTCCATTTTGGATACCCAGAAGTCTATTGGGTCCCGAACACATACAAAAACATTGGTGTTGAGACGCAGATAGTCGTGCACCATGATCTTAAGCTGGTCTCTGTGTGTTGGATGTGTGCCCTGCATTGCATGCATTGGTGAGGTGGTAAATAAAGATTGCCAGAGGTCACCCATTAGGCTTCTGCCATCTTGCCTGCTGCTGCTGCTGCCGCTACGGCTACTTGGCACTCTACTGCTGTCACGTCGCTGATGTTGTTCCACCGTGACATTTGAAGAACGTGAAGCAGACGCAACAGATGTCTCCAGTTGATCAATCAGCAAGGTCTCCATTTCCTGCATTTTACTCTCTATTTGGGTGGGTGGAAGGAAAGTGCTGAGTTTTGTTTTGTACCGGGGATCCAGGAGGGGGGCCACCCAGTAACTGTTGTTCATTTTGATGGCCTTAATGCAAAGATCATGTTGGAGGAAATGGAGCATCCAAGCACTCATGTGAGAGATGGAGCCTTAATTTCCCAAGCCTCTGGGTCGAGGGGCACTAGCAAACTGATCTTCCTCATCTTCCTCCTCCGCCTCAAATTCGCGCCAACCTCTTTCCAAGGCAGGGACATCGGTAACGTCGGTGTCTAGGAATACCTCCTCCTCCTCTTCCTCCGGCACAGCTTCAACACAGCCCTGACTTGCCTGAGATGATGCACCCTGAGAGCTGATGCGCTGCCTTGCACTAGCCCTGGACCCTGAAACTGCCTAATGAAGACCGATAAAATTGAGAAACTGTCGGGCCTTGTGGATTCGACGGAGAGAAAGGCTCCGTGTCCGCATCTGTGTCCGTCTCCTCCTCCGTCGCTGGCGGGACCTGTTGTTTCAGAGTGTCCAACGATCGTTCCAGAACTAAGATCACCACAATGTTCATGCTGACAAGGGCATCATCCGCACTGACCATTTTGGTGGCTTCTTCAAAACTGGCAAGGATGGTGCAGAGCTCTTTCACCTGCCTCCACTCTCGGTGGCTCAACACCCAGAGGTTCGCACCGCTGCTTGTCAGGCCATGTGTCACTTCGTACTGCGTAATGGCATTGCGCTGCTGCCACAATCGCTGGAGCATGTGGAGGGTGGAATTCCAGCGTGTTGCCACGTCAACAATGAGATGGTTGACGGGAAGGCCGAGCTGACGCTGCAACGCAGCCAGGCGGGACGAAGCAGGGTGCGAACGGCAGAAGTGCGAACTTAGACTTCGAGCCTTCCTCAGCAGGCAGTCCAGACCCGGGTAGCTCTTTGGAAATTTCTGAATGACAAGGTTCATGACATGTGCCAGGCAAGGGATGTGCTCCAGCCTACCGATCTTAAGGCGGCCAGCAGATTTCGCCCGTTATCGCACACCACCTTCCCTGGCACAAGGCTTTTGTCACCCAGCCAGCGCTCGGTCTCGTTGCGGAGAGCCATCCACAGCTCCTGACCTGTGTGTGGACGGTCTCCAAGACAGATTAATTTCAACACGGCCTGGTTTCTCTGGGCACGTGATGCCACCAGAGGACCTTGGGGGAAAGAGCCCTGCACCATCCCTGAGGTTTTGAAGAGCGTGCGCCGAGCCTGAGAGCCACCGTCACCCCCAGAGACATCCACACAGCTCACCCAGTGAGCTGTCACAGTGATATAGCGGCCTTGGCCGTGCTTACTAGTCCATGTGTCGGTGGTCAGATGGACTTTTCCGGCCACAGATGCAGACAACGCGCTTGAAATTTTAGATGACACGTGGCTGGCCAGGGAAGGGACGGCTTTTCTGGCAAAGAAATGCCTGCTCGGCATCTGGTATTGGGGGCAGGCAAGGGCCATGACTTGGTGGAACCCATCTGTGTCCACCAGACGGAAAGGCAACATTTCCAAGGCCAAAAGCCTGGCAATGCCGACATTTTTTGACTTTGGGATGGTTTGGGTTAAAGTGTTTCTTCTGCTCCCAAACCTGGAAGACAGAAGGCTGGCTGCTAGACTGGCTGCTGTACGGCGTGCAGGTCGTCAAACTGGCGGAAGGAGAAGGGGTAGGATGGGTCTCTGGTGGTGCTGGTGGTACTCGGGCGACGGTGGAGGCTGAAGCGGAGGCTGATCCCTGATCATGACTCTGAGAGACATGGGCAGCGGAGGAACGCTTGGTGGTGGCGGAGGAGGAGGAGGCGGAGACAGAGGGTGTGACAGTGGTTGGAGGCACGGCCTCGGTCTGGCCTTTTTTGGCCAAGTGTTGCCTCCATTTCAACTCATGCATTCGCTGCATGTGACTAGACATGTTGGTGGTGGTTAACCACCTAAGGTTCTTGCCTCTACTTATGCGTTTACGGCAAAGGCGGCATATGACATCGCTGGGTAAATCAGAGGCTTGCTTAAAGAAGGCCCAGGCTTGAGAGGTCCTGGACCTTTTTGACGGCGATAAGCGAGGAACGGGGTTTGCGCTGACCGTGGCTGGCGGAATCATATTAGCGGACTTCTGCGACCGACCTCTCCGTTTTTGAGGCGGGACCCGTACTGACACTACCCCAGCATCTTCCTCCTCGTCCAGTGATGAAGCGCTCGCAAGCAAATTCTGCTGAAAAGACCACGTTGGATCCGCAATGTCGTCATCATCATCATCAACACAGGTGACTTCGTCGTCCTGACATTCTGCATCCAGGAGCTGCGGGCTACAAGCAAGAGGGAGTGCAAGGCGTTGCCGACCGCCCGGGATTTTTTGCCGATTGACCGGCTTCCTTCTCCTCCTCTGATGGCATCAGTAACTGGGCGTCAGAGCAGAGAAAATCATCATCTTTGGCCTCTTGATCTTTTGACATGCCTTCTGACCCCAACCGCATTTTGTCATCAAAGAGGTCTTCAGAAAATGGATTATCCACAGTGGTGGGTACACGAGTTGACATTTGGGCTGCTTCATGTTGGACGGATGCTGATGATGCTGATGACGACATTTGTGGCCGTGACTGGGAGGACGAGGAGGTAAGACTGCTGGATGCAGGTTTCATTAACCACTGAAGGACAGATTGGCGACGCTGTTCGTTACTGAGATTCACAGGGCCCTGACCCAGCGATGACAGGCCTGACGGTCCTGCAACCGACGATCCGCTGGCATGCGTGTTGTCGCCAGCACTGGAAGGAGCACCTTCTCTCGTACCTCTACCTCCATGTCCTACCCCCTCTTTGCTCGCTTACCACCTGCATTTCGCTCCATGTTCAGAAATATAAAAATTTGAGAAGGTATGGAAGAGTTTTGGAAAGTCTCTTATTAAAAGACGGCAAATCACAGCTATTCTCAAATCCCTCAAATCAAAACAAAATTGCTGTATTCACATTTAACTGCAAAGTAGATCTATCAACAAAGCTGGCCTGCGCCAAAGTGAAAAAACACGTATCTGAAATGTATTCGGATAATACAAGGTATTTTTGGCACCTTTCAATTCACCTGTGGTGACTACAAAATTGCTGTATTCACATTTAAGTGCAAGGTGCCTCAATGAACAAAGCTGTAGTGCGCCAAAGTGAAAAAACACATATCTGTAATGTATTCGGATAATAAAAGGTATTTTTTTTGGCACCTATCAATTCACCTGTGGTAACTACACAATTGCTGGATTCAAATTTATCTGCAAGGTGGCTCTATCAACAAATCTGGACTGGGCAAAAGTGCAAAAAACACGTATCTGTAATGTATTCGGATAATAAAAGGTATTTTTTGGCACCTATCAATTCACCTATGGTAACTACACAATTGCTGGATTCAAATTTAACTGCAAGGTGGCTGTATCAACAAATCTGGACTGGGCAAAAGTGCAAAAAACACGTATATGTAATGTATTCGGATAATAAAAGGTATTTTTTGGCACCTATCAATTCACCTGTGGTGACTACAAAATTGCTGTATTCACATTTAAGTGCAAGGTGCCTCAATGAACAAAGCTGTAGTGTGCCAAAGTCAAAAAACACGTATCTGTAATGTATTCGGATAATACAAGGTATTTTTGGCACCTTTCAATTCACCTGTGGTGACTACAAAATTGCTGTATTCACATTTAAGTGCAAGGTGCCTCAATGAACAAAGCTGTAGTGCGCCAAAGTGAAAAAACACGTATCTGTAATGTTTTCGGATAATAAAAGGTATTTTTTGGCACCTATCAATTCACCTGTGGTAACTACAAAATTGCTGGATTAAAATTTACCTGCGAGGTGGCTCTATCAACAAATATGGACTGGGCAAAAGTGCAAAAAACACGTATCTGTAATGTATTCGGATAATAAAGGTATTTTTGGCACCTATCAATTCACCTGTGGTGACTACAAAATTGCTGTATTCACATTTAAGTGCAAGGTGCCTCAATGAACAAAGCTGTAGTGCGCCAAAGTCAAAAAACACGTATCTGTAATGTATTCGGATAATACAAGGTATTTTTGGCACCTATCAATTCACCTGTGGTGACTACAAAATTGCTGTATTCACATTTAAGTGCAAGGTGCCTCAATGAACAAAGCTGTAGTGCGCCAAAGTGAAAAAACACGTATCTGAAATTTATTCGGATAATACAAGGTATTTTTGGCACCTATCAACCTGTGCTGACTACAAAATTGCTGGATTCTAATTTAACTGCAAGGTGGATGTATCAACAAAGGTGGAATGGGCAAAATTGAAAATGAACACCTAAAGTGGAGTTTTGCACCTAACAAAGAGACCTGCAGTTACTAGAAAAGATGTGTATCCTAATATAAGTTCAGGCTGCCCAATATCCAGGAAATATTTCAATAGAAAACTGTTAATAATAAAGCTATTGCAGTGCAATGTCTACACTAAGTCTTGGTGAACTTTATCCAGTATTCTTTATAGAGCTTGTCTGTGTTCGCCCGCGGCCCCCCCCCCCTCCCCGCTTCCCCCCGTGACTTTACAGCGGTAGATGCTCCTTTAAAATTCTCTACCTAACTATATAAAATCTTCCAATCTCTAATCTTACTAAGTTGTAAGGATCACAGCTAATAGTAGAGGTTTCTCTGTGGAGGAATAGAATATTTTCGCTGAGCTGGTTGAACATAGGCAGAGCGCACGTCCTACTGCTATAAGACGCTGAGAGACACTAATCATGAACAGGAAGGGCTGTTCTATGTAAAATGAGGTCATGTGATTTTTCCAGCCAATCGCAACCATACACATCCCAGTCATGACGTCGCACACACATCTCACCCTGCTCTATTCTGTAAGCTGATTTGCTGGCCGCCAAAATGACAGGAAGTGCCGAAAATGGCGCGATCTTAATAGATGATGCACAGATTTTAACCTAAATTATCGCATGATCTAAAAATTTAGATCAACATAAAAACTGTGCCGATTTCAACTTTGTCGATAATAATCGCTCAACACTATATGTAACCTCTCCTTTTATTGCTAGTATAATGCTGCTGATATTGGATTGTGTTTGTATTTTACTGCCACACCAGTGTGCACCTATACTCATTTTTTCTCAAAAGTCTTTTTGGATTTGCCGACCAAACATTGTTTTTTTAGACTGCTTGTATGAGGGAGTGGCTGCACCCAATTTGGCTTCTGCACGCCGCCCATCTGCACGTTTTTAAATCAATGCAGCGTAGCTTGTAGCTGGAATCTTTTCCCCCTAAAATGTGGAGATCTGCACAGGCACCAAGAGAGGCAACATATATTACAGGTTCCCATGTGTATTGAGGTAGCCTTGGTGTTGGCAGGTGGGATTATACAGTTTTGATCAAAAATGTACACTAAGAACCTTGAATTTTCATGTACAGTATCCAAAGTAGCAGAAATGCTTTTCCAATAGTTCCTTTGTTCCTTTTGATTGATTTTAGTGCTAGTAGAGTGCTGCTGATATTGAATTATACATATGATTAGAGACACAGAGTTATGATGATAAAATAAAACTCACCTTTTAATGCATGAAACAGGCTGCAGGTTTTTTTTTCTTCTGTAATTGCGCTGTACACTATATTTATGAATTGTTTTTCTTTTTGCACATATTTATTATGATATATTTATTTTCTTTATCACGTTTTTGCATTATGAATTGTAATTGGTACTGAATTGTTCTTACATCATGATTGAAGAATTATGAACCGTATGTAATGCAGACATTGTTGTTAGCAGTTTGCAAACCAAAAATAATGGAGTGCCAGACACCAACAGTAGCAAATAGCCCTACTGATGTGGTGTATAAATGGTTCCATTGGATGTCTAACATTTTGGCAGGAAAAATGCTGCATAGCATGTTGCGCTTCATGTCTATGGGTAGGAATAAACCGCGCAGTCTCAGAATGGTCATGGTGCATCGATAACTAACTACACCATGCCGCACCAGGGATTTTCAATTAACTTAATGACACATGGATTTGGAGGTGAACACCCAAAAAAATCGCACAGCCATTAACGAGCAGTGAACACTGATAAACATTGATTGTTAATGCTTGCAGGGTTTTGCAGCTGTTCACCTGCTGGTTCAATGCAGCCACTCATTAAGCTAATTAAAAATCCTAGGTACTGGATGCCATAATGGATCTTGAGTGCATCACAACCACACCATTACTATATCGAGGCCACATGTGTATTCCTACCCTAATATGACAGGATCTGCAACTAACTGCAAACAGATGCGCACACAACCTTGGCAGTACATGTACTTTTTATTATTTATGAACCGTGTATAGAATTTTTACCAATATTCAGCTTATGCACCACTTTATTTTACATTCAGAGTATGTATTATATTGTTAATGGAAGCACAGCACTTGATTCTGGTTTTAACCTATAGATACATGCCTATTGTGCACTTCTCCCTTGTTGGTTAAATAAGGTTGGTTGTGCTTAGGGTTGTTAAAATAGGGGTGCTGCTATGTGGGCAATTCATCCTGTGATCACATGCCGTACACAAATATGGGTATGTTCACATGGCATACTTGCGGGGCGTATATCGGCGTGTAATGCACTGCAATACGCCCAAAATGCATCTCGCAATTGCGATAATTCATGTCACTTCTTCCCGGCATTTATGCAGCGTGGATAATAGAAGTGAATTGTTCCCCCTCCCCCCCACCACCACCACCCCCTGTGATTGGCTAGTTGGGACACCCCCCGGTCGGATCCCGCCCCTGGACACGCTCCCTGCACTTTGATTGGCTGATTGACATTTCATTCAGCCTGTTAGGACTCGCCCCAGACCAGAAACGCCTCAGACATGCCCCCTGCGCTGTGATTGGCTGCCTGCACACTCTGTGTTTACTCCCCTCTGAGCTGTTAAAACCGAAAGTAAAGCCATCTATGTTATAGGGCTGCTGGCTCTATAGTCATCTCCCAGCACTAAGGTGAACGATCTGGGTAATTACTGACTGTTTAATCATAGATCCCTTCATATAACACAGTCTTATGTCCTGTGTTCCCTCCATATAACACAGTCACACGGGCTCCTGCCTGATAACAGATGGGAAAGTGGGGGGCAGTGTGCTCCCTCACATGTGTTTCATCAGTTCAGGCTGTGTGTATAACTGGTTATAGCACAGCAAGGAGCTTGTGGAGCCTGAAGATGAAAGCTTTGCAGACACATAAGAACACTGCAGGAGGCTGCAGAGCTGTCCAGACAACCTTCTGCTTCCCTGCCTCACACACAATGATGATGTCACAGGTCTTCAGTGAGGAGAAACACGCCTCCTGGCAGGAGAGACATGCCTGCTTAGAGGAGAGACTCGTCCCTGGATTTTGAATTCTATCTCATAGAATCAGCTCAAGAGCACTGACAGTTCAAACGGTAACACCCCTTTAAGGTATGAAATCTACACATGCGCTTATGCTTTGGATGCTCAGGTGATTACAATTGGACATGGTTTTTATACCCTGCACTTTTAAACTGCATTGCTCCCTGAAGAAGATGTTTTGTGCAATGAATGAGTATCAAAGGTTTTTATTTTTTTGGTAAATGCCACGACATGTAACTTCATAGCTAGCAAATAGCCATGCCATGCCTAGGCCAGAGAAAGTAGACAGACCTCTATCCTATAGTCTTCATAATGTTATTGCCACCAGGAGTTGTTGTAGTAAGTTAAATACACTCTGCATTGTTTCACGTGCATTTTAACCCTTTACGGACTTTGCAATTTTTTTTGTTTTTCCCTCCTTGCCTTCCCAGAGCCATAACTTTTTTATTTTTCCACCTACATAGACCTATGAGGGCTTTTATTTTGCGGGACAAGATGTGCTTTCTAATGGTGTTATTCACTGTACTATAGAATATACTGGGAAACCGCAAAAAAAATTCCAAGTGGGACAAATTGTGAAAAAAACTTACTTTTGCCATGTTTGCGGATTTTTTGCTTTTACGGCATTGAAACTTCGGTAAATATAATGTGTTATCTGTATTCAAAAGGTACGCATCCGCCAATACCAAACATGTAGGGTTTCCGTTATGTTTTGGTACCATAAAAAATTCCAAACATTTTCTATTTTTGAAATTTGCGCTGCGGCGCCATTTTGTGCGACCAATAACTTTTTTGTACTAACACCTACGGACGTCAGTGAGGCGGCATTTTTTGTGGGCTGAAGCGTAGTTTTTATTGCTTGCAGTTTGGACTTTTTTGGACGTGCCGATACCAAATATGTGTAACGTTTTTATTATTTTATTGTATTTATTTGTAAAATGGAGAAAGGGGGGTGATTTGAACTTTTAATACTTTTTTTTGTACTTTAAAACTTTATTTATTTATTTATTTATTTATTTTTTTACTTTAACATTGAGTCCCCCTAGGGCACTTCACTACTAGGGGGCGCAATCGTTTATACAGCCTAATGCATTGCATAGAAAATTCATTAGGCTGTACCAAGATGGCGGTTTCCCCACTTCCTGCTGCGGGGACTCCGATCGCCGTGAAGAATGGTGCACAGCACCGTTTTTCATTCATTTAGATGACGCGGCCATCTTTGCCGCTGTAACCAGCGGGTGCTAGCTGCGATCAGCCACTAACACCCGGCGGCTGTGTGGCAGGGTTACGGAGCAATCCCGCCACGAAGCCCCTTTGCGACCCCGTTACATACTCGTACTCGTAACTCAGAAGAGAAGCAAAATCAGAACAGCAATGTATTTGGTAATTGTCTTTATTTTTCTTCACATACATGTTTACAGCTAATCAGTAAACTGGGAATACCTCATAAAGTCACACTGAGTAACCTATCAGGATTTTGGATGCAGCTTTCTGTCTAAACAATACTAAAACATTTTATAATTAAAATACAGTAAAAGATAAGTAAAGCAAGGTATAAACATATTCAGCTTTCATGTAGATTTATGTAGGAAACATTCAGAAAGGAACACTGTGCTTTTACAGCATTGCAACATAAACACTGTTCCTTTCCGATTTGAAGTTTTAAACAGAATTATCATCCATGTTCTTTGACTAATGGAAAACAATTGTGTAAACAAGCAAGGAATGTGATAAATCAAAATGATGGAACTTTGGACATTGGATTGTGTTTAATATTTGCGTTGAAGTACAATGAACTTTGGATTTGAGGAAACTGACATTGATTGCTTTTTGTTACAGATATCTTATTCCTACATCAGATATCCTCAGCTTTGGACTTAAAGGATTACTAGAATACTCTTGTATCCATTAAAGTAACCTAAACCTAGAAATCAATGAAAAAAGTATACTTAAAACGAATTTTCCTACAGTGTTTGTCAATAATTTTGTAGACCTAAAGAAATCTTGACTGAACACAGGAGTTAATTTTTTTCTGATCTCATCAGTGTGTAACTAGTGAATGAATGGAGTAGGGTTTGGGCAAGCAGGCCAAGTTCTTGACATCCTGCATCTTTCTGCACACAGAGTTAAGGGGGAGGTTTCTGCTGCAGCTAGTTGTCTTACAGTCAATCACAGGACTGTGAGGGGCTGTAACACTGTTGATCTCCTAGGACACATATAGAAGATTTATTTTTAAGACGGTGATTTAAAAAAAATAAAATAAAAAACATGTCAAAATGTTTATAATAAAAAAACTGAAATATTGGCATTTTCACTTTGGCCATGTTAAAGTACAGTATATACACACATATCCTAGGCTTAACAAGCCTAGAGTGACTCCATTTTGTGTTCATTTTAGCGATTTAGTGATATAAGCATAATGTTGTCTGCGAGAAATATTCAAGGTTGAATATACCTTGTTTTCATTATATGTAACTTTGAAGCGTCTGAGCATATTGAGAAGTTGTTGATAAGAGTTTTCTCTCATACAATAGGTCAGGCTCAGACTGGCCCACAGGGGAACAGGGGAAACCTGTTTTTAACTGCACACACATCCTCATGAACATCAAAAAAGCAGAGAAAGAGAAGCAAAAAGCTATAGGCAGAGTATAGGTGGCAGGTACAGTCATTTACAGTAGCTGTAGAGTCGGCCGCTAAAATAGGCGCTGTTTTGGAATAAAACACACCTGTACCAATTACTATTTCCATTTTACACTAAGGGTATGTTCACACGGCTTAATTACGCAATTAAGCCGGGTGTTCGGGGAGTTGCGCTGATTAGCGCATACTCTCGCGGTGCAGACTGTCATTACTCGCGGTGCGAATAAATGACATGTCACTTATCTCCCTGCGCGTACAATACAATCATATTGTACGAATGGGGAGAGGAGGCGTAATCCATAGTTCTCTATGAGAACTGTGGATTACCTTAATGATTGGTGCGCATTTCGCTCATATTAGCGCGCAGTACGCCGCGAAATACGCGTCGAAATGCGCCCCAAAATAAGCCGTGTGAACATAGCCTAACAGTGCAGTTAGACCTTAATAATCGGTCACCTGAAGTTACTAACAAGATGTGGTTAGTGAGATTTATGAATCCCTTCCTAATTTGAATTAAATATTGTATTTCTTACCAGAAAGTAGTTATAAATATTAAGATATCAAAATTAGTAAACCTTTATTTAAATTACAAGATAAGTTTTTGAACTATTATAGGTAAATGTAATTTTGTTATTACAAAAATTAATTAGGCTGTGCACATCCATATATTTTGAAAAACGTAAGCATAGGTGCACACTGGCAAGGCAATAGCATACATCTAATACAAATATCAGTGGCACACTAAAAACTATGTAAAACATCAAGGTATATAGGAATATTGGAAATGCATTACTGCTAAGGAAAATATGAAAACCTGGGATTCTTAGTTTACAGTTTTTGATCAAAGATTGTATTAAGCTCACCTCCCAATAGCGTCAAGGGGATCCCAGAACAGGTGAGTCCCTAACCACTAACATGTTACCTCACTAGGAGTCCGTTCAGACTACAACATCTCAGGGAGTGGTAGGAACTTGCAATTGAACTATCCTGCACTGGTTTAAAAGAGGCGGCAGAGTGCAGCAAGCCAATGAGGTTGCCATTCCTCAAATAGACTACAAAAATTAATTAGGCTGTGCACATCCATATATTTTGATAAACGTAAGCATAGGTGCACACTGGCAAGGCAATAGCATACATCTAATACAAATATCAGTGGCACACTAAAAACTAAGTAAAACATCAAGGTATATAGGAATTATGTTATTAATCATGTGATTTCATGTAACATGTTCTGAGGGGGTTCTCTCAGCGCCATTTTGATTCACTGCGACTTATTCTTGCTCCATCACTGTAGCCAACTTGCCAACACCCAAAGAAGTGACCCTTTGTAAGTATAGTTACTACTTTACCAGTCACTAGGCCTAATAGTAGTCTGGTACTTCCTGTTATGTGATTAAAACTTATCAGCAGTCTCCTTATTATCATCAAAAGCAGAACTTCACTGAAAATGATACTACAGGATCCACCAGTCACAATAAAAGTTGCTTGCAATTTATCCTTTCCTCCTCCAAAGTCACAGACCATGTCTAGAACTTTCTCCCATAGCAGTTAATGAGTCAGCTCCTGTTTACAGGATCCTATGGTCTATTTAGCTGGTGTAAAGCATATCTCTAAGATCAGGCAAGATGTCTGCCTCATAGGAAACAGAATTAAAAAAAGTCTAAAAATCGGGAAATAAAACTACTACAAAGAAAAGAATATGTATAAGAATTAGGACTTATTTAGTTAAAAATATTGGTGATACATTCCTTCTAAATAAAATCACTATTTATGGGGCCAAATCTTTTTCATTTTCCTTTTGCAAAAATGATGTAAGCTACAACAGACATAAGACACATACCCTAAAATGGCATGTAAATGCGCAAGAATTCGGCACAGGTTTCATGCATTGGCTTTCAAATAAAAAATTTCTAGAAGTGAAGAACCTAGATCATTAAAATAAGACACTGAATAAATGGAACTATGACAAGTATGGTTCAACATTGACTTTACACATATATATTTGTCAGAGCAAAATACATTTATTATACTTATAGGCTATGTAAAAAATAAAATAACAAAGTGCCACTATACAAACTTTTATACATATAACCAAACACTACCACAATGTATTCCATGTCTGATCCATTAGTAGTTGCTTCCAGTTCTTCACAGTTTCTGATATTTTATGACTCGTTCATATCTGCTACATATTTGGCCACAACTATACAGAAATCTGTTGGCCAGAAGTGGACACAGCCAAACACTACATTACTACATAATTTGATATACAGTATTCATGTGTGTAGAAACATAGCAATTATTTCAATACAATTTCAAACATTTTTTATTTGACATAAGACAAAATCTTTAGACATAAAACTATTTTGTTTGCTATTTGAACATATAGTTCCATTATTATAGATTTACAATCTCTATGGATTGAAAGAAATATGACAATGAAGTTTGTTTCATTTGTACCTGGTGATGTCATCAGGAAGACTTAGGGTGACATGTATGAACGGGGCTGTGCCAGTTTTCTGGCATCAAAAAGCAGTATCAGACCTGTTCAATAGTTGTATGAATAGTTGCATTCCAAACTTTGGCGCGATTTTTAATGCACAGAAGATTTGGGGTGTTCTGGGGGCGTGGCACCACATTCATCGAATTAGACAAATTTATGAATTTTTGACGCCAAAGCTAGGCACAGAACAGTTAGAACAGCCAGACCCAGTTAAAGGTGGCCTGCCTGAGCCAGACTTGTCATATAGGCAATACAATGGGCCTGTATGTATGAACTGCAGAAGAACAGGTTCATACATTCTACACTGCCTTAAAGCTACCTAAAACTGGCCTGTCAGCGCCAACGTTCATACATGTCGCCCTAAATGTCCTCATCTTAGATAGCTGTCAGCCATATGTCCTTGTAACCCACAATTATTCCTCTTAACCCCTCTATACACAAATATATGTTTTCCTTGGGGAGAAAGAAATAAGTCTCCTCTGGTGGTGGCTAATCTCCTGAGGTATACAAAGGATGGGATGTTAGAATACAAATGTCCAGTTCTTCTTTCACTCACATTGCTCGCCAATGCTCATGAAATCATAGGGTTTAGTCTACTGATATCTAATATATGTAGGTAATTAATAATAATAATCTTTATTAGCATACCACCAACTTATTCCACAGTACTTTACAATTTAGAAGGTATAAGTACAGACAAAAAAATAAGATATTACACAAAGAAAAGCTACTTACAGATCAGAAACAAGGTGTGAGGACCTTAAGGCTCGTAAGCGCTTCTAATCTATGAGGGCGTTGCAATTGTAATGGAATCCTATTAACAGAGATCATATTGACATGTTATGTGTAATCTGATGTTTAGTATGCCCTATAATATAAGAAAGGAAGCTCTGTAAAATAACATTGCTGAAATGTTTTGGTGAACCCCTTCCTGACAGCTGGTCATAATATTATGGCTCTTCATTTTTCCTCCTTGTCTTCCAAGATTCATAACTTTTTAATTTTTCCATCTACATAGACATATGAGGACTTTTATTTTGTGAGGGACAAGATGTACCTTGTAATGGTGTCATTGACCATACCATAGAATATACTGAGAAAATGGATAAAAAAGTGGGGATACGTGAAAAAAAACATATTTGTAGGAGTTTTGTTTTTACGACATTTACTCTCTGGTATAAATGATGTGTTATCTGTGTTTCATATGATTCAGCAAATATGTAGGGTTTTCGTTATGTTTTAGTACCGCTATAGTAATGTGCGCCACAGTGCCATTATTTGCACCCAATTTTTTTTTGTACTTCCACCTATGGACTGAGGGTGTATTTTTTTGCAGGCTGACGTTTACTTTTTATTGGTACCATTTTGGGATAGATGCAATTTCTTAATTACTTTTTATTCCAGTTTTTAGGGAAAGTGAAATGACCAAAAAAATACAATTCTGGCCTTTGGATTTATTTTCTTCCACTGTGTTCAGCGCATGGGATAAATGATGTTATATTTTAATAGATCGGACCTTGACGGACATGGTGATACCAATTATATGGAACATTTACTTTTTTTTACTTGTAAAATGACAGAAAGGGGGTAAACTATTAATATTTATAATTTTTTTAACTTTAAAACCTTTTTTTAATTTTCTAAACAATGCAGAATGGTGTTCAAAGATGGTGGTTTTAACATTTCTCAAAGGCAGGAAGTGTTAGAATTACATACATAACAGCAATGGAAAGCTTCGTAAGGCTTCCAGTTTCCATTGTAATGGATCAGCACACCATGATCTTGCTGTTGGAGAGGGGGTCGCAGTGAGAAACAGTGTGTGGGACTGTTTCTCATTCATTTAGGCACTGTGGCATCTAGAGGGTTAAACAGCAGGAAACAAAGCTACCTCTCTCTTCACTAACAAACCTCCTGCACTCTGTTACTGTAAGGGTACGTTCACACGGCATATTGCGAAGCGTATTATCTGACATGAAATCAGAATAAACCTTAACCGTTTTAGGTCAATTAGGATTACCAAAATTATTTATATTTGCCAAATACCAGAATAATGATAGAATTTGTAAGGCATTTTTATTACTTTCTCGAAGTCAGAAGTTTACGTACACTGGGTTTACTCTGCCTTCAAACTATTTGGGACAGCCCATATGATGACGTGATGTCTCTGAAAGCTTCTGATAGGTTTATTGGCAGCATCTGAGTTAATTAAAGACACAGCTGTGGATGTATTTTATTGCACACCAGAAACACACTGCTTCTGTTTGTAACATCGTGGGAAAGTCTAAAGAAATTAGCCAAGATATCAGGAAGGCACAAGTCTGGCTCATCCTTGGGTGCAATTGCCAGATATCTGAAGATGTCTCGTTCATCTGTACAAACAATTATATGCAAGTACAAACTAGATGGAAATGTCCAGCCATCATACTGCTCAGGAAGGAGACGGGTTCTGTGTCTCAGAGATGAACATGCTTTGGTCCGCCATGTGCTCATCAACCCAAGAACAAAAGCAAAAGACCTTGTGAAGTTGCTTGCGGAAGCTGGTAAGGTTGTATAATTATCCACAGTGAAACGAGTACCGTATCAACATGGGCTGAAAGGCCACTGTGCCAGTAAGAAGCCATTACTCCAAAAGAAAAATATAAAAGCCAGATTAATGTTTGCAAATCCACAAAGGAACAAAGACATTACATTTTTGGAGACATGTTCTGTGGTCTGGTGAAACTAAAATTTAACTGTTCAGCCATAATGACCATTGTTACGTTTGGAGGAAAAAGAAAGCCTAAGAACACCATTCCAACTGTGAATCACGGGGCTGGCAGCATCATGTTGTTGGGTTGTTTTGCTGCAGGAGGGACTGGTGCACTTCACAAAATAGATGGCATCATGAGGAAAGAAGATTATGTGGTGATACTGAAGCAACATCTCAAGACATCAGCCAGGAGGTTAAAGCTTGGGCGGAAATGGGTCTTCCAAATGGAGAATGACCCAAAGCATACTGCCAAACTGGTTACAAAGGGGCTTAAGGATAACCAAGTCAATGTTTTGGAGTAGACATCACAAAGCCCTGATCTGAATCCTATTGAAAATTTATGGGCAAAGCTAAAAAGGCAGGTGCGAGCAAGGCGGCCTACAAACATGGATCAGTTACACCAGTTCTGTCAGGAGGAATGGGCCCAAATTCCTTCCAACTATTGTGAGAAGCTTGTAGAAGGATATTCAAAACGTTTGACCGAAGTCATATAGTTTAAAGGCAATGCTACCAAATACTAATGAAATGTATCCAGAAAGTAATAAAAATGCCTTACAAAATCCCTTTCTCATTATTCTGGCATGTGGCAAATATAAATAATTTTGGTAATCCTAATTGGCCTAAAATGTATGAGGTTTATTCTGATTTCATGTCAGATGGTGAGAAAAACATGCATATGTGTCTTTTTATATAGTGTATGTAAACTTCTGGCTTCAACTTTATCAATTATTCCTGAAACTGATATTTTGAGGACTCTTTGGGCCACATGTATGAAATGGTTTTGGTCTAAAGCTAATTTTTTTGCACATAGAAACCTATGGGGAAAAAAGTAAGTTTTAGACCAAAACCATTTCATACATGTGGCCCAGTGTTTCTCAACTCCAGTCCTCAAGACCCACCAACAGGTCATGTTTTCAGGATTGCCCACAAAAAGCACTGACAATAATTATATCACCTGTGCAGAATGCACTGACCATTATTAGATCACCTGTGCAATACTGAGGAAATCCTGAAAACTTGACCTGTTGGTGGGTCTTGAGGACTGGAGTTGAGAAACACTGATGTGGCCCTTTGTGTAGTCTTGGTGCTGCTTTCTGCTGTGAGCTGTGCAAGCTGAACGGCTAAAGTTAGCTTTGAGTAAAGAAGAAGTGGTTTTGTCACAAGTTTGGACTCCTGCCAATTTGTCTGCACCAAACATCACAGGCACCTCATCGACCATGCTAGACAGTTGAGAACTACTACCACCATCAGAGATTGCCCCCAGGAGAATATCTCCATCAACTGCAGTCTCCTTTTCACTGTGGTGTTGCCTGGGAGGCACAAGAGGCATGGTGAGCGAGCGCCACTGTGACACAAGTAAGCCAATTCTACTCTTATACACTCCTCTGTGGCTCTGGCATGCTGAACTTGTTCTATCGCAGTGGCCTTCCCGGTGATCCCAGTAGTAGCTGTGAATGTTTATCATGTACGTGACCTCTGTGCCTTGTGAATAGATGCACCTGTCAGGTGAACAATGTATGCTCACAGCTACAGCTGGTATAACCAGGACCACTGCCGCAACGGAGTGAGCATCCAGGATGCTTCTTGTCTTCTATTTTTCATCATGCCCCAACAGTTCACCACTTTAATTTACATTTTGAACTCCACAATTATGTATTACCTGGCTTTGTAGACTGATGCATTTCAGTGTATGTGAATATATTACTATATGCAGGTTACTCTAAGTGTACATGTTTTCCTGTGAGTGTCTATGTTTTACAGTTAGCACACATGTTGCAGTGTTTGCATATTTCGCTGTGAGTGTATTAAAATAGGCTCAAAAAAAGAGGCAAGACTCAGTACCACTTATTGAAGATTGCGTTCTCCAAGTCACATCCAGCTTACTGAATCTGGCCATATGGATAGAAGTTAGAGAGGTATTTTCACCACAATGATCAGCTTTAAACATATAGGCAAAGGTAAGTAAATAATATTATCAAATACATTGTTGTTCTGATTTTTCTTCTTTTAAGCGATAGAGCAGTTATTAATGTTTGGTTGTGTACACAAGCTTCCGTAGTTTACAGACCACATGCTCTCATTGCTCCAGCTGCCCTGGTTGACCATGGTGAGGTCACTCCTTGTTATGTGTTATCCGCAGCACAGTTACTTGTTTATATGTGTTTTATATGTGTTACTAATAAACCTTAACCCTTTAGAGTTCTGTTTTTGGCCTACAGTTCAAACCCTTCTATTAGTAAAATCCTTTTAACAAGCTGAGCTAGGAATAGCAGAACTGATATGACACTCACTGCTGTAGGACGACCAACAGCATAACCAGGAAGTGGGAGCCTGAAGCTGGCTGTGAAGAGCAGGCTCTGGGAAACAGCATGGTGAGAACACCTATGAAGACCGAGCAATAAATCCTCCTTAAAACAGCTGTTTAGTGGTGCTTACCCCTCATCAGTGCAGTACAAGGTTCAGACTGGCTGAGAGGGCTTAGATATAGCTCAAAAACAGTAAGGTTCCTTATTAGAGGTACCAGAGAGGGATGTGGAGACATACAAGCCATGATCACTCTACAAAAATGTAAATATATTCAAATAATCTCAAGGTTAAAGAGCCAGGACTCTGCATTACCTATGGGATCTAACATTCCTCAAGTCACATCCGTCTCAATGACCCTTGCAATACGACTAGAAGATAAAGCCAAGCCTGATACCCATAACCTCTCACCCAGCAACCAAAAATCTTGCTCAGCACTTATGAGGGGTAAGCAACCTGATACAGCCACCTGCAGAAGATTCCGTAACCTGTCTAAAATAAATTTTGAAGCCCACACAACAGTCTTACAATGTAACACAACAGCACAAAAATGAAGTCTTAGCTGTAATTTATTAAAAAATAACAGCTAAATGAGAAAGAACATAGCTAAAATTCCCTGTAACAATTTGGATTTGGATCTTTAATTTATTCTGGATAAATATTTGTATTTAATTAAACATGATACGTATTTGCTGCTCGCGATTGGCGCTACTGCAGCGCAAGTCGGTACGAGTACTGCTCCAAACAGTGCAAAATCAGCCGTGTGAACAAGGCCTAAAGGTAAAGTTCAGGACTTTATAGCAGACACTTCAGTGCATGTGGCAGGCTTTCCTGGACAGCAGAAACTCCTTTTGTGCTTCCGTTGTTTTCTTTTGCATTCATCTACCAAGAATCTCTTACCTGTCCGGGCGTTGCTGGCCGTAATCAACGAACCAGGTGAGCTGACTTCAAAACTCTTTTTGAAACTCTGAGGATGTCCCACTAAATCTGGGATGGTTGGGAGGTATGCTGATACTATATTTTTCCTAAGATCTCATAATTGCTTCTGTACTACTCACAAAAGGTTTGGCATATTTGACTTTGGGTTATCATTTCAGGATGAACATGACATTTCTTTAACATTTTTTAAATGAACTAAATGAGTCCAGCTCTTAAGTTTAGAATGCACATGTCCAACTGTTCACTGTTTTAGTACTTTTCACACGACTTGCTGATCTCTAACAAGGAGCTTAATGGCAAAATTCCCAACAGGTGTTCTGAGTCATCCAATAAATTTAGGGGATCAACTTGAATTGGGATTTAAATCATGCTGTTCACATTTTGACATCACAAATTGATTGATGAACAGTACTTTGCCATTGAGAGGCTTCAAGCAGGATGCTCTCAGACAGAAGTGGCCACTGAGCTTAGAGTGTAACAGAGTGTCATCAACAGGTTGCAGCAGAGATACAGAGAGACTAGAAAAGTCACATAAAGGCAAATAAGTGGACTTCGTTTGGCTACATCACACACTGATGACCGCTTCATTGTAAGCAATGCCCTGCAGAATGGGATGATGAATGACACTGTCACAGTCCATACCACGGTCCCTGCTTCGGACATGCCCATGTTCTGTTTGCAGTCCCCTATCCCCTTCCACTTGTCTGTACTCACCTGTCCTCGCTCCTGTTGACTTCCTTCACATGCATGTGCCCTTCCTATGGCGCCGAGATTTAATGAGACAGTACACAATTACATGGCCAATGACCTCTGATCACATGGGACTTAGGCTATGTCTACACTGCACAGGAAAACTATTCGTTTTTTAAAAGTGCCGAAGATACGATCATTCCTGCGGCCCCATAGACTGCAATAGGAAAGACGAGCTGCATTCTACACAGCTCATCTTTTCTCTGCCCGTCTTTCGGCAACAGCGTATTATACAACATGTAGTCTAATACGCTGGCACTTTTCGTTTTCTTGCTGTCTTCCCATACAATACTATTGTATGGGCGACGTCAGGAAAACAAGAAGCCCAGATACAGATGTAAAGTAGGGAAAAGCACTCCGTTGGTGAAATATTTGAAGAGAGGTGCACGTCAATGATAAATATCCAAAGAATTACAAAAATTGACTGCACACTGCAATTGTATTGTTGCAAAAATTTTGTGAACGATTTTTATTGAGAAAATCGCTATAGGCTCCAGTGAAGAGAAATATAAGTGACTGTACAATTTTTGATGTTTCGGTCATCCGACCTTTCTCAAAGAGTCACTAAAATAAATATACAAAGAAGAGGTAAATTTTGAGATTTACAATAAACACAAAAATAAACGTCTCAAAATATAAATGTATCAAATAAATAAATATACAAAAAAGAAAAACAATATATAAAATAAGCAATAAAAAATCAAAAAAACAACAATCAAAAACAGAAAAACAAAAAAACAAAAAAAGTATATGTAAATATATAAACCATAAATATATCCACACAAAAATTATTTACAATATATACAATATATATATAATAAAGACAGTATCTAAATGGATACTATAATAGTATAACAACAAAATATGTTCTAGATCATAAAATGTAAATATCCATAGGGAAAATGCTATGTAGTCTCCTAATTAGTATGCAGTCTACACCATGTCATCAGAAAGAATACAATACAATTATGTATGTCTATGTGTAAACCCCCATAATTATTAATGCAAGGGAAAAACATAATAATGCAATAGCCAAACTAGTATACCCTAGTAATCCCTAAGACCAAGAACTTACCAGAAAAGAAGAGACTGGAAAGCTTGAGATACGGGCCGTAGCCCAAAGAGAAGTTGGAGCCAGTAACTAGAGAGTGTCTTAAGGAGGGATATATAGGGATCGAAAAGACGCCGGCTGATTGCGCCCGAAAGCCGGAAGTCGTCAGACAGACGCGTCATATCCGACGCTGGGAAACATGGGAAATGTAGTTAAGCCAGAACGGCCGGTGGACTCGGCGCATGCGCAAAAGAGCCGCAGCGCGATATGTGTATAGAAACAGGGTAAAGAAGATATAAGGAGAATCATGGAATAAAATGATAGAACAAGTAGTAAAGGAGGTAGGATAAGTATGTGTAAGTGAAATAAGTAATAGTAATGACAGAATGGCAAAACTAAAACGCTGCATGCGCCGTGACGTTACAGTGCCAATACATAGGGACACAGAGGAAACATAGTGAAAAAAATAGACATAAATAATAATGAGAACTAGAAAATAAAAAATATAGAAAATAAGAGGGGAAAAAAAAGGTAGAAAAAACTTGCATATAATTGAGCAAATGCAAAGAAGTAAAAAGGGGAAAAGAAGGAAGAGAAGAAAAATGTTTTAAATGGAAAAGGGGAAGAAAGGTATTAATAATAAATAAAAAGGGAAAAATAAACAATAAAAAAGGGGGGTGAATATAGATAGACTTAGGGCAAAACATATACTTTTTTTTGTTTTTCTGTTTTTTGAATGTTGTTTTTTGATTTTTTTTATTGCTTATTTTATATATTGTTTTTCTTTTTTTGTATATTTATTTATTTGATACATTTATACTTTGAGACGTTTATTTTTGTGTTTATTGTAAATCTCAAAATTTACCTCTTCTTTGTATATTTATTTTAGTGACTCCTTGAGAAAGGTCGGATGACCGAAACGTCAAAAATTGTACAGTCACTTATATTTGTCTTCACTGGAGCCTGTAGTGATTTTCTCAATAAAAATCGTTCACAAAATTTTTGCAACAATACAATTGCACTGTGCAGTCAATTTTTGTAATCCTTAGAAAAACAAGAAGCAACCGCGGTTTTTGCACAAAGCTTTCAGGCTGTTTTTCGTCCGATGCAGTGTAGACATAGCCTAAAGGAACTTCCTGCCTCTGCTCTGGGTCAGTTTGTTGATGTTCCCACATTGCTCCTGACCTCTGTTTACTGTCTGGTTCCTGCATTTACTGATGTCTATACGCCTATGGCTGCACCTGCCTGTGACCCGTCACCTCTGCCTGTACCCGCTGTCCTCCATCTAGTACTTTGGCTGTCACCGCGAGTAGGCACGTCAGGGGTTGTAACCTGGCGGTTTCCCACAGCTAAGTTCTTTCCGGCTATTAAACCTAACTCCCTGGCGTGGTCAGCATCTCCATCTCTCGTGAAGAACCAGAGGATCGACATATACCCGGCTTCCACCGCAACAGTCACACAACTCCAAGCACATTTAAAGGTGGTGAGAGGCAACCAAGTGTCACATCAGAACATTCATATCCATTTACATTAGTGTGGTCTGCGTACTAGACGACCAGCAAGGGTATCTGACCTGGCTGATGCACAGCGCTCTCTTTGACATCTCCAGCATTGTTGGCAGCCATCATTTCTGCTCAGATTCTATCGACTTTCAACACTGAACAGCCCTGAGGACCACTGGTTCCTCGCCCCACAAGGTACCCCTCCCCTTAAACCAATCCCTTTCTGACGTGACACTTGGGAGCAGGGCTGCCACCAATCATCTATTAAAGATTTTATAGTCCCAGACGGCCAAGTCAAATGGGGTCCCCACCCATTACTAATTCCTATTGTTTAACTTATCAGTGAGCCCCTTTTTGATTAGGTCCCCTGACGGATTGCCCGTACTGCCCATTGGTTCCCCTGTTGGGGGCCTCTCCCCTCTTTTAAAATTCTGGATTGTGTAATTTATCCCGACTTTTAGGCTTTGTTTAAAAGGGTTTGGGTACGTATGTGATTACCAAAAGGATTTTTTTTGTGAGTAAAAAAAAAATTGGGTTGTTCACACAGCATTTCATTATTTTTTGGACAGTTTTTTTACCGAAAAATATTCAAAATGTTGCGTAAAAACTTACAAAATGCATCCAACATGCAGGTTGTTTTTGATGCTTTTTCGCAGCGGGATCACACCCTTTTATTTTAAAAGGGGCCCTCTGCGCTTTAAATCAAAATTGCATGATATTCAAAAAATGGATCCAAAAACCTCAAAAGACCAGTAAACCACATTAGTGTCACTCATCTGAATCCGATACGTTTTTTCTTGAAAGCAATGGAAATCCACTGAAAAGTTGTGCATATTTGGGTCCATTTAGGGTGAAAAATGGGTCCAAAAACAATTTACACGCCCTTGAACTACCCTCTTCATACAAAATCATTGTTAGTGGAAGAACATACGTATTTCTGTCGAAAATTTTCGTTATTAAAATGTTAGGGGGTTGTAGAAAACATTGACACCTTTGCTGCCCCTTTCTTTACAGTATTGGTATTGATACCAAGGCAGAAAGTTTTGTTCAGACATTGATACCAGTACTGGAAATGTTATAGTTCGTATTGTCTTGTTTCTAAAGTCTTTTGTATGTACACTTTACAGCTTCAACTTCCAAATTATGGCAATATGAACCTATTAAGATGACACCTAGAGCAGCCTATGGGGCCCTACAGCACCCCTTTAGAACCCATGTTACAGATGTATTCTGAGGAAACCTATCTCTTTAAGAAGCACTAAACAGTCATTCAACCTGACTTTTACAGAAAAATATTAAAAAATATCTTCTGTAAGGATGACAATACCAGGTTTATACCCCCTTCAGCACCTAAATGTACAGTCTGAACACACCCGCTTTTCTTACCTAGTTTCTCTTTTAAGTGCAATTCCCTAAGTGTGACTTTAGAAATTTTACCCAAAATTTAACCGAAATGAACCAGGAATGCCTTAAAAAAAAATTAAGTTTTTGCTTTTTCCATACACCCCAATATCATTCTATGCCCAAATATCATCACACCTCTCTAACCCAACCCTTTTACCTCACACACCCACAGGGGAACGACTTCCATTCTCCCCTCTATCCTATCCTACACCTGCCTCTACTCTCCCCCTCTTTCCGGATTAAAACCTTCTCAAAAAACCCCAAAACCCCTTTTTTTCCCCTATCCACACACACCTCTCACCCCTTCCCTGCTTCTCCTCGCCCGGGGCATACCCCCAAACCCCGGGCCCCCTCAGCAACCCCCACTTTTATTTTCACTTGCCCCTTAAAGGCCAAGAGCACAAACCCCATAACCCTTTAAAACCCAAAACCCCCTTTTCCCTACCCCGCTGTCCGAAGCCCCTTTGGAATGCCGTTCGGGGGAAACAAGTTTCCCCTTCATCCATGACCTCTTCTCTCCGAACCTTTCCTTCCTTGGATAACAAAAAACCTGGCTACACCTCCGAAAAACTTCCCTGCTGCATTCTACGGGGGCTTATTTTACCCACCCCCCCGCTCAAAAAATAAAAGGCACGGTGTTGGCCTTTTTCTGTCAGATACCTGCTCTTTTTCCACATTCCCCATACCTTTCCTCTCCCTCCCCTCCTTTGGGGGTGCCTCTGTCGCTTACCCCCCTCCAATCCCCAAAGTGGTTTTGTTTATGCCCCCCGGGCCCTGCCACGCTTCCTTGACATTTTCGTTCCCGGGGCCCCTTCCTTTCTTTCCATGACATCCCCATTTTATCGGGGAGTTTTCCATCCAAATCGAACCCCCCGCCCACATAAAAAACTCCTGCACTCCCCCTCTTCTTCGGCCCCCCCCAGTGGACCTCTGGACCATTTAAAAGATGGACAAAAACCTGGACCTAATTTTCACCCGCCTTGCCCTCTATCTACACCTCAATTCCTTTTACCCATCTTGACCACAATCTCCCTAACCCTTCCCCCAATTCCACCCCCCCTCCCCCTCTCCCCCAAACTTGCCCCCTAAAAACCTACAACCCCTTAACCTCGCACTCTCTCTGAATCTCTTTTCCTTCTCCATTTTCTTTTGCTCACCCAAAACGCAGCCACCACTTTCTACAACAATATAATCACTTCCACCTTGAGTGGTCGCCCTCTCACCAAAAAGAACACGAAAAATCAACAAAAAAACCCGGGCACACACCCCACCAAACAGTGAGGGGACTTCCAGATTGCTGAACGGCCTGGAAGAAAACCCCCAAACGGACTACTTCACCACCCTCATATCCTACCGCTAAACAACCCCAGTCAATTCAAAACTTCAACGCTTCCTTTTCCCCAGTCCCCCTCCCCCATTCTCCTCTCTCAGATGACCTCGCCACTCACTTCCTAAATAAGACAATTCATCAACAAATTTTTCCCCCGCAGCCCCCTCCATCTATCTCTTTTCCTGCAGTGCCCCCAATCCCACCCTCCCCTGTCACATACTCCCCCCAACTTCCTTCTCTGTCACTCTGACAATCTCCACTTACTGTCCAAACCCAAACCTCAACCTGTAATCTTACCCCACTGCCATCTCCCTCATCTCTGACCTTAGGCTGTTATCATCCCCCCCTCACCCATCTCTTCAACCAACTTTAAAATTTGGGCATTTTTCCCTTCATCCTTTAAACTCGGCCATCACCCCCATCCTTAAAAAAACCATCTCTTGACCCCTCTTTGTTTTCCAACTATCCCCCATCTCATGCTTCCATTCGCCCTAAATCCCAAAGCAGTCTTCTTCCTTTCCCCTTTTTTATCCCCAACTCTCTCCTTTAACCACGCAATTGGCTTCCGACCCCCACTCTACGAAAAAACCCCCTAACCAAAACCCCAAAAACCACAACTCCAAAGCCTCACTCCCCTACTCTGTGCTTTCCTCCTAAAACCCGTCCTCCGCCTTTGACACTTCGACCACTCACTCCTCTTACAAACCTCCCCCTCGGGATAGGACTTGGCCCCTTTTTGGTACCCCTTACCTCAACGATCAATATTCGGTCTCTCCTCCCCACCACCTCCTCCCCTTGCTGCTCTCTGTTGTGTCCCCCCAGGGGTCGTTTTTGGGCCACTCCTCTTTTCATCTACACCTTGGCCCGGGGCAGCTCTACTACGGCTTTCAATACCATCTGTATCTGTGTACCCAACTTAAATTTTTGGCCCCCCATATTACCTCTTTCTTCCCCGATCCCGCTGTCTTTCATCCATTCTTCCTTCTTTCTCACTCTCCTAACAAACTGGGGAAAACGAATTATCACTTTCCCCTGTCTCAAACCCCCCTCCACCTGATCTTCTATCCCAGAAAAAGGGTACACCTCCCCACCGCTCCATGTCCCCGGGCCCGGGGTAATCTTGACTCCCCTGTCCTTCAAACCGCCATCCAAACCTCCCTCTGCCTGCCCCCCACCAAAAAATATCTCCCCTATCCGCCCTTCCTAACTTTAAAGCACAAAAAAGTGGTCCCTGCCGCGTTTTTTTCGCCTGCTATTCAAAAATCCCTTTTCTGTGGCCTCCCCGCTAGCCCTCGTGCCTCCAATCCATCCTTAACTCTGCGCCCCCTTTTATCACTCTCTCCTCGTACTCTCTGCCTCTCCCCTCTGCCCTCCCCTTTTTGGTTCCCCCTTGCCCCCGCGAATCCTTCAAGTTTTTAAACCCTTGCCTACAAGGCCCCCTTTCCTTTTCCCTCCTACTATCTGCCTAATCTCCCGTATCTCCCTCACGCAAATTCCCTCCCCAGGCCCTTCTTCTCTGCTCTCCCCCCCGTCAACTCCTCACAAACCCCCGCTTCTCCCGTGCTTACCCCCCTACTCTGGGAATACTGCCCCAACATTCAGCTCTCCCCCACCTCACCCCAAAGCACCGAAAACCATCTCTTTAGGATTGCCTATACCAAAAAATGACCCTTTTTACTAACTATCCACAACCATGTCTCCCCTACCTCTCTTCCACCTTCCTTTTAGGTGTAAGCCCTCACGGGGAGGGACTTCTCTCCTTCTGTCCAGTTGTTATTATTAATTTGTCACCCCTTTTTACTTGTTTGACAATGTTTTGTTTTAAACCTGAATGTACCGCCCCGGGAAACCAAGGGCCCCTCAAAAAAAATAATAATAATAATTAATTAAAAACAATGTCAACATTTTGATGTCTATTTATGGTGACTTTTTAACCTACGTCAGATGTGATTTGAGGATTGCTATATCCATATTGGCGTGGAGATTCCTCTTTCCCTAAGCCTTTTTGGGAAAATTTTTAAAAAAAAAATGGGGTGTTAGCTGTTCACCGGGTTAAAATGGGCCTATTTCGGTCCTAATTACGCGCCGAAGTCGCCAAATTTCGGGCCGAAAACGGCCCATTATTCGGAAGCTTCACTTTTAGCGGGGTATACGGCCGTATAAGATTTTTTCTTTGGGGCCGGGGAAGTGCCGGCCCCCCCCTCACTCCCCCGTCCCCCCCCCCCTCCCCAGGGTAATTGCGGGGCTAATTACGCCCTGCAAATACCCGTGTGAACATGCCTTTAGGGTATGTTTCGGCTTATTGAAATCCATATTTTGGTATGTTTTTCGTACGAAAAAAAAGGACCAAATATTTTAACAATGTTTCCGTCGATCTCATTGATTCAATGTAAATAAAATACCGGTTCCCCGACGTATTTTACAACATAATGTATTGGGTTTTTCGGACGCGTACAAAGAAGTGACATGTCAATATTGATCCATCTTCACATAAAATCCCCCTAGGGAAAAAATGGTGCTTTTTTTGGGGGCTGAAATGTACCAAATGCGGCCATTTCAGGGATGTGTTTGATGGGGTTTTTGCCCAAAAATTCCCCCATTGGGTCCAGATTTGAATGTCTGTGTTTTGTTGTTAATTTTAAAAAAAAAAGTAAATCCATCCGGGGAAAAAGTTCCAAATACGCATCAAATGTATCTAAAAATGCTTTCAGATGTTTTTGGATAAGATTTCGTTTTATTTCAATCGTTTTTTAACATATTGAAAAAATGTAAACGCCAGCAAAACCACCCTTAAAAGGGGTTTTAAACCCTTTGGGTGACTGGTGCTTTTCTCGACACCACGTATGATTATCCCCGGGAATCTTTTCTGATACAAAATGCCAGCCAGTTTTAAGACCACTGGTCCTTCAACAGAGTCTTCCTACATCTGTAAACCTGTTTATTGTATAGGGTCTTGCAGAGGCTTTTCCAGCATAGAGGATCAAAGGGGATTACTG